>JBBJLS010101708.1:0-20161 GCA_037577275.1 Bryconaethiops microstoma | reverse complement strand
CACACACACACACACACACACACACACACACACACACACACACACACACACACACACACACACACACACAGGGTCACGAGTCTCCAAGAGCCAGGAGGAGACCCCCAGGCAAGGACCAGCCGGGCCAGACACAGAGCTAAAGGCTGAAAAAGAAAAGGCCAGAGTGGACATCTCTGCTCATTCACTATTCATTACACAGTATTCCCCTCAGTTAATAAAGACTGCCAGCATCTGAAGGTGTTGGTGAGGTGACTGAGTTGCTATGGTGACGTCAGTCTGCTGCCCCCAGAAACCCTTAAGCGGTAGAACGCTGTTGTTGCGAATGACATACTAAGAAATTGAAGCAATACACGTGTATTATTATGTACATATATACAGTATGTACATAAAATATGTATGAATGTCTTTAAATGTTTGCCTTAAAATTAAATGGGCTGTTTTGGAACAGCACCTTTATGACTGATATGTAAATGATCTCTGCTCTGACTGGCTGCCTCATATTGTTCCTCATTCAAGAAGCAGTGGGCTTAAGCACGAATTATAACTTGCATGTAAACAGGTGGAGCCAACCTGCTACACACATGAATGAACAGGCACGATGGATGGATGAACGCAAAATAATTGTTTTTGTGACATCACAACCACAATGGACTGGACAAAAACTTTTGGACAGACTGAAAAGACATTAACGGGGAATTCAACCCATGTTTTCATTTCTGAATGAAAAACGTATTAAGAAGCAGTCGTTCAGAGACGGTTTGGTGTGAAATGCTCTGTACTAAACTTACAGGGTCAGAATTGTTCACAATGGTCAAGAGAGGAACCAGAGTTCCCTCACAAATGCTATGACCTGAAATGACTATAAATACGCAGTTTGATGTTGAGACAATCTTGTTCTAGTCTTTAGTAATAAAGAGTTTTTTCACACATTTTGGAGAAAAATATATTCACACATTTTGGAGAAAAATATCTTTTTATCTTTTCAATCAACACAGCTGTGTGTAATTATAGACCTTGATGTGTGTGTGACTGCAGAAAAAGCACTGAGCATTATTTCCCTTCAGCACAGCTCATGTTAGCTGGTCATCAATACAATGTAGCTACACACACTTTATAACTGGAATATCTAAGATGTCCCCTTCTCACACACACACACACACACACACACACACACACACACACCCTCTTCAGCTGCCAAGCTATCCTCTCTTTTTTCCCCCCTTCACGAAAGCACACACACACAAGCACAAAGCCGCGTGTGTGAGTGTGTAAGCTGAGTCACAGGCTGGGAGCAGAAATCAGGGTTTTCCCAGCTCAGCACTGATATAAGCCTGAACTTTTCTCCACTGGAGCTGGACCAGGAGCTGGCCCACTTCACAGGGCACACATTTCACTGGCGAGCAGGGATGAGTGCGTCTGGAGTAAACACACGGTCTTTCTGGGTCTTTTAGTACCTTGTCTTTATAATAATAAAGATTACATATGACTAAAACAGTAAAAATTATTAGTTAGTAATTTCATCATAAATTATTTCATTACTACTACATGAATGTAAGTTATGTAGTTATAAGACTGAGAAATGCTCACATATGGGTATAGGGTATTGATACAAATGCTGGTTTCCAATAACATATTAAAGGCTAATCAGAGACAATATTAGTGAAAATAACACCAAATAACACCAAAGACCACCCAAAGGCCCTTACTGTGATGTCAAAACTCAAACCCTTCAAGCATTTAAAGCACCGTTGAGCTTCGAGTTTTAGCAGCAGTATGGTACAGATTATCATTTAACACCTGCTCCTCAACCCAGTAAGGGCACCCTAACAGACATAAAGCCGCATGCAGAAGCTGAATACACCCAAAGGTTCAGCACCACCAAACCTGATCTTCAAGTAACAGAGAACATCAGAGCTGAGTCAGAGCATTTGAAAAAAAGGTAAAGTGTTCTCAGCCTTGTATCTGTGTTTGTGTGTTTGTGTGTTTGTGTGTTTGTGTGTGTGTGTATGTGTGGTGTGTGTGTATGTGTGTCAGCTATAGTCTCCACAGTTGAGCTTTAAGCTTGAATGGACGCACGCTGTGGGCAGACCCACAAAGAAATCAAGGGCGTTTAGGGTCAGAGCAGAGTGCTCTGAATAAAAGAAACGTTCCATTGAATCACGCTTTTTACACATGCGCGCGCACATGCACTCGCACACCAGCCATTTGGACTGCTTCCGCCCACTCCTCAATAGTGACCAAATGGGTCCTTGGTTTCCTTGAGCACTACACAAAATACAATCAGGAATAGACCTTATATTGAATATACTGAATGTATCATGGATTGTTCTATGTTGCCATGAGACTCACTTTAGTTTTTAAAAGACGTGTGGTTTTTGTATCTTGACGAAGCACACTGATTACTCACTTTTTGCACACAAGGACCACTAGAATCATCATACTGGTGTGACTGTGTGCATCAAAGGGTTAAATCAAGCCTTTAGGAAGCACTTTAGAAGAAATGTCAAATTTATATATATATTATATATATTATATATTGTCATACAGCCTAAAAAATATCTCAATATCATTTACAGGCTGCATCACCCAGCCCTGATTTTCTAAAGAAAAGTAAGTGCACATCCTCTAAACAGAACACTGTTTGGCATAATTGCTATAATTTAAAATACAGTACTGTGCAAGGATCTTGAGTCCTTATTTCTTTATATTTTGCTTTTAAACACCAAATATACTATTTTACGCCTGTCAAATCGTTTTATCTTCGGCACACTGACTAGATTAAAATGGGAAACAAATGTTTTACTGCAACATGCAGCAAGTGCTTAAAGATGCAAGGTGCCTAGATCAAGGTGTTCCAACCACTCAGCATTCAGCACCACCAGTATACTGATCAGAGGTCTTAAGTTGGATGTGCTTTGTTCTGCTTGAATGATTCATACGTAGACCACCGTGTGTCTTAAGTGGTCAGGTTGAGGGACTGGACTGAAAATGAGATTTTGAAAGTCCTTCAGGAAGCCTGGAGAACTGTTACTCAAGACTATATTAAAATACAAGAAAGTCAGGTCTTTGGAAGCAAAATATGAAGAAATGAAGGGTGGCTCAAGACTTTTGCAAAGTACTGTATAGTGGAAAAGTTTTGCACAGCCAAAAACACATTTTAGCCACCTGTTAAATTCAGCACAAAAACGGTCACTGTACATAAAAATGTGCAGAAATGTGTTCAATGTGGAGGATGAGTTCTTACTTATCGAAAAGTAGACCATCATGTTAAAACTAGTCAGACACTCTTCTACCCTACAGAACAGTAGGTTTGAACTGTTTCTGTTTAGAACTGGTACAGGATTTCATTGAACTCATTATTTTTCCTTTTTTTTTTACTTTTGATTCCCGACCCAACATTCTCTGCCGATATCAACCCCACACTCATACCTGGTAAGACTGCAGCTTTGTCCCGTCTATTCAGGTTTACTGATGTCGCATTATAGGAGCGATTTTCTGCAGACCTAGTCAGTGTTTACAATACTGCTGAAGTTTTTTGTGTATTTATTTATGATCAAGAACATTTTATCAGATGTTTCAGACTATTTTAGTCAGAGTAGGAGGCACAGCATCATTAACCTCACTGAACCTCAAATTTCATGTCAGGCTGCGATACTTTTGGGAAAAACTGCAATGCTGAATTTAATCAATATTAGTTTCTTCTCACTCAGCCTCCTGCATTATTCCATAATAATGATTTACAAACACACACACCTGAACAGTGGGAAGGAGTGGACAACTTTTAATGCCTTTTTTTTTTTTTTTTAAAGAAACCTAATCACACGTTCGATAAAATTCAGCATAAAAACGTAATGAGGGAGGGAAACGCATGAATAATGCAGAAGGAGAAATGAACACTACATCATTTCATCTCTCAGAGCCAGAGTAACTTTTCAAACTGAGCCAAAGTCTGACAACAGGGAGAGTTACTGTTAGAGACACACACACACACACACACACACACACACACACACGAACGAACGAACACCCACCCAACCCCTACAAAAATCCCATACACAATACCCAACTGTCACTTCTGAGCACAATGACTTCAAACGCTCTCTCAGATGGAGGAACAGAGAGCAGGAGCCTTCAAAGGCTAAGAGTTCCAGTAGAGGAACCAGGGCTTTTTTTTAACACCACAACAAATTCTACTAAATATGGAAACAGCAGTGCCATATGCATGCTCTGTACTAACAGTAATTCTCTCATAAACACACACGCACACAGTCTCTTTTCAGTCCCTTATAGAGCACTGGAACTCGACCTTCAAACATGTCCCAGTGCAAAACACATATTAGGAGGCCAAATAAAAATACTTTGGGGGGGGGAGTGACATAATTCCAGCATTTTCAGCTGATAAGTTTCCACATAACTGTTCATTCACTGTATGCAAATATATTAATGTATAAGTCTAATTGGCTGGTGAGTTATCTTGTGTTCTATCAGTCAAGCTCAAATAAACAAGCATCACTCCCTGCTCTCTAAAAGTGTCAGAGCACCAGTCTGTTGTGCTTGTAAGACTAACTTGTTTTAGTAAATGCATTTTTCTGTTTTGTTTTATTTATATGTATTTGAGCCAACCTAACTGATGAAAACACTCAATAAGTGGAAAGAAGTTAATGAGGCAGTAAAATTTTTCATGTCAGATATGAAGGCTGTTCACAATAGTGGTCCAGTCTGACTGTTCATCCAGCCACCCAATCCTTTACTTGGACTAAATCGTGTTCTTCGTTGATCCAGAGGTAGGGCTGGCCAATATTACGCTATGTCATAAAATGTATTTTTCTTACATGTGTTAAATTCCAATTGGGTGACATGTGTGTATGTATGTATGCATATACATATATATACACATACATATATATATACATAGACATATATATATATTATATATATACACATATACATATATATATATATATATACATATACATACATATACATACATATACATATATACATACATACATATACATATATATACATATACATATATACATACATACACATACATACACATATATACACACACACACACACACACACACACACACACAGTGAAAAACTATGAATACAGGCAATTTTATCCAATGCTTCACACCTGACACTAAACGCAGTTAATCATTACTAATTAGGCTCTGTCTGCTGAAAAATGCAATTTATCAAAATGATTAAATTTTATCCTGTTGCCCTGCTCTATTCAGGGGTATATTTAGTTTTCATGGTTGGCAATTATGTAAGTGTGTGTGAAGGTCTTTTGCGTAAAAATTCTCCTTATGAATATTACGAATATTTTTGCGCACTGGAAACAATAATGACTGACAGTGACTGCTCTAATCTTTAAGTAAGGATATTTTGGGGTTTTCTTTTTAGCACAATTTGACAATCACAACACTGTTAGGTTACAAAGTTCAATTCATACCGGTCAACTTCATACAGGTCAACTACGGATCAAGTAAAATACCAGTGAATCTGTTGGAAACTCGGTCTAAAAAAAAGCCCATTTGGGCTGGATTTGAGTGACGAGGATTAACAGCAGCTGGACAACAGAGGAAGACCTTAGGGACTCCTCAGCTAAATATAGGCTTCAGAGGGCACTAGAGGACAAAGCGCCTGCTGAACCTTTATCAGAGAACCAGTCTGTTCAGGAAAACAGTTGAAGACGATTATAACTTCATGAATGAGGCATTCTCTGGAACAATATACATTCATATTGTGTAAAAGTCATAGGCATCTGAGAAAAATAGTTGTGACGCCATATGTTTGGACAGGGTCAAAAAGGGGACAAAAAACCCTAATGCTTCAGAAATGGAAAGACTGGCAGCAGCAGTGCTGGTTTATCAGGCTAAGAGCGGCTATAAAGTGCTGTATGTGGGAACAGGTTACTGTAGTGATTATGCAGAGACTTGTTTGGAGTGTTATCAGTGTACTGAATCTTGCATGCCACACCAAAAATCCATAAAACAAACCAGTTTAGTGTGTGAATGAATGCGGCACCTGCTTGTACCTGTTGCTGCTTATTGATCTGCCAGGAAGCAGGGATGGGTTTTGCTAGGACTGTGCTTATATTGGCCATCAATAACGATACTTATCAACATTACTCTGCATAATGTGGTGCTAAAAATAAACATGTCACACGAAAAGACAGGACTAGTTATTTTATTGGGAGAAATAAGGAGCTAAACGAATTAGTTTAGTACTCATTCACGTTGTCGAGCACTACAGCCATAGTCTGACTATGGTTTTTGTGAAGCTTAGACCAATTAGACTGATCGGATTAATAATAATAATAAAAGAAAAGGTTTCTGACCACATAAAACCAAGCCAGACACCAACAGCTGGTATCCTGTTCTGGGCATTAGAACAAACTGCTCCATTAAAGCACGTGACAACCTCGAAGCCACACAGCAGCTTGCTATTTTAAAAAAAGGCTTCGGGAGAACTGGCATGAACTGAAAGTGGAAACTAGAGTGTGTGCACTAACAGAGAGGATGTCTGCATGCAGAGCTCCAGGCATAATCACATGTAGTCAGTCACACCAGCACACGGCGCCTGCTACCCCGCAGCTCCTCAACCGCGTACGCGCACGCGCACGCACGCACACGCACGCACACGCACACACGCACACACTCTTCTGGTCAAAAATTTTCACTCTAAAATAATTTAATCAGAAATGACTGCTGACCTCTCACACGCACGCAAATTACTTAACGTTCACACATCTGAAATTATTACAAAAAAGAAAAAAAGTGTGGTATCATCACTATGGCATAAAAATAAATACATAAATAATAAAAACAAATAAATAATAAATATAATAATCTTTTATTACATAATGACTGTTTTCCTGGAAATTAGTTAGGTTTGAATTAGTCCCGGGGGGGGGGGGGGATGGGTTGTTTTGGGGCGATGGGGAGTGATTCATTTGTGCCATTGGTGCAATTTTTTCAAAATTATAGATACTGGCAACAGGATCAAACCTTTATCACTGTTACATTCCTTTGGTTGGCAACTGTGGGAACTGTTAAACAAGGAGCCACACAAACTGATTTTTCAGTCATGTAGAGCGAAAAGCAAACCTGCAAGCCCTATTTTTCATCTGCTTTTCTACTGAAAGAGCATTAGAAAAGGGAGTAACTGACAAAACATCATGATGTCAGCAATAGGAGTAGAAATCAAACAGGAATGTTTTGAGCATTTAGCAGGCAAGCTGGCTCAGAAACTTGTCAATATACATAATTACATGTTACATAACCCACCTGTAAAACATCCTGCTGACACACCGTTATGATGTCTGGCTGTAGAAAATTATGTCTGTGTGCCAGATGGTTTTCTAATAAAACCTAATTTCATCGTCGGTGCTGCTGTAGAATTTCGGCATGCACAGAAAACACTGAATGCCAATCACACGCCATAATCACCTTACTGAGAGAATCAGCCAAGCTAACAGCATTCTGAGTAAAAATTGGTCTTTGGTTTAGTTTATTGGAGCACTCTTGAATGGCAGAAAAGCATTTCTGCAGCCTTAACTGATATTTTTATGATCAGACAGAGAGGGAATGAATGATATCACTTTCTCTTTCCGATACAACACTGAAACCTTGAGTATCATCCGATACTGTTATCAGGCAATATCTTTCTGTTTCTACATTTTTAATCTATAAAAAAAACCCTAAAACATAGGCAGTCATCCTTAAACTACTCAAACACTCCACTATCCCAGAAGAAGAATCACACAGCTAACAACATGACACAGTGTGAGTGTGAGCTATTCTCGGACAGATCTGTTACAGGATGGGAGTCAGATTCATTCTCAATATCCAGCATATCAGCACCATACTGATTTACTACTATCAGAACCAACACAGCACTGACGTTGCTTTTAATTATCTATATTTTAAAAATACACAAAGCATTTCTGAGCCAAAATTATCTTCATGATTTTCATGCTTTTCATGCATTTATCGCATCTTCCAAACTCCATCATCAGTCAGACCATCTCAGAAAGGTGACGCAGCGTACTGACCTGCCGTGGGCGTGGAAGTCGAGGTGGATGTATTTTTCCTCATGGGAAAGGGCTCTTTTAGCTCTCTGGTGCTTACTGTGCAGGGCATCGGTATCGTAGGACAGACCCTCATAGTGGCGAATGTATTTGTTCAGGCGGTTCCCAAACTGACCTGGAGAGAAAGAGAAGGGAAAGAGAGTTAACAGGATTGACTGGGCTTGGGTTCCTTCCGATATTCGATCCAACATTTTCTGTAGATGTCAGGAATACCTGGAAGGGTTCAACAGATCTAAAACAGATGACAAATTTGGTTTAAGTTTGAAGTGGGGAAAATGAATCCAACACCATGGAGGGTGTTGTCTGTAGATGCTGTCAGGTACAGGACAATAAAACCACAACAAATGGCCTCACCCCAGAAACAGTGGGTCTTCATGGCCAAAAAAAAAAGGAAAAAAAAAGACTCAACCCGACTACCTGGTATCTCTACTTTGCATTATATATGTAATATAAAGACATTAATGAACCCCGATATGCCACTGATAATGATCAGTCCGCAATGTTTTGGATAAAATTATATTTACTGAATGGTGTATGACGCAATTGAAACATGATGATCATGCTTACAGCAGGCAGCAGGTGTGCTGATGTGGACAAAATTTTAGTACTTCAGTAGTGATGTCTTTCAATAGATAAAAGTGCAATTATAATCACTTTTCAGGCACAAATACTCTTCAAATCTTAAAATGTATGCTTACTTCACATCTTCTGAATGAGCTGCAAGAGATCATTTACATTATCAGTCTTCAAAACGCAGTAACAAAAAAAGTCTGTTGGAAAATAGTTATGTGAGAACAAGTTACGGTAATTATTTAAAATTTTGATGAACAAGGAAAATGAAGGAACCTCAGTCAGTGTCTTTATTGGAAAAAAAAACTTAATCATTTGACTTTTGGCTGTATTCCACGAACACCTCACTTCATTAGAACCCACAGTAGCTCACCGAGAGCTGTGATTGGTCAGAGGCTTATTTGAATCTTGCAGCCTTCTGCCGTATCAGTATTGCAGAGAACAGTTAACAGATTATATATTGCGCAGCCCTAGTAGAGACAAACTGAAAACCCGAGAGCTTATGTGCATATCGCAATCTTCTTCAATTTCAACGTCGGCACAGCTGGAATCACAATCAACATTTATCAGCCACTTTTCAAATGAAGCCCATCGGCAGTAAAACAGCTACAGTGAGATTTAGTCCAGCCAGGTGGGATCTCTGCTGGAACATTACGCTAAAACACAGCGCTCTGTTTTCTGCCTCAGCACATAAACTCCAACATGACGACTCATTATGTAGAACTCACAAAGTATTAGTCTTGCAGTTATGAGGTTGGACTCGAGTGGTGTAGAAATGAGGAAACGAACACTAAAGAAAAAGTCTACCACTGAACTGAATGTAATAAGTCTTAGAAAACCTGACTGATATTAGAGCTGCATGATCTGAATCAGAATCAGAAAACTTTATTGATCCCGGGGGAAATTGCTTAAAGGAAAATGATTTGGACCCATATCACTGTTCTAGAATTAAAAAGGCTTGCTTCAATTAGTATGTTTACTTCCCCATCCATATAGTCCATTTATGTAAAATAAGCTTCAAATAAGGCCATAGTTTGTGTGATGTCACAAAACCAACACATTTAAACATATCTCCTTATTCTGACTACAGCAGTTAAACTGCACCCATACACGCAATGATTTGCCAACACTTTTAATGGTTAAAAATTAAACTTCTGTTGGATTACATGAAGACCTCAATTTACCAGAAGACCCAGTAACTCACCTGGAGCAGTGACTGGTTGCTCTGCCAGAAACACTGTGATTAGGTAGAGGCTCATTAGCATATTGCAGAGATTGATACTGTGGTAAGAATTAAAGGATGATAGATTGTGCAGCCCTAAATGATACTTAGGATCTACAGACTTATCAAGATAATCAAAATAAGAGACGGAATGATACCACTTTTTTTCCTGATACAACAATGAAACCTTGAGTACCGTCTCATTCTTAAAAAGATGAATATTTTTTTCTGTCTCTACACTTTTCATTGAAAAAACATAGGCAGTCATCCTCAAACTACTCAAACACTCCACTATCCCACACACAGCTAACAGGATACAGTGTGAGCATGAGCTATTCCTGAACAGATCTGTTACAGGATGGGAATCAGATTCATTCTCAATATCCAATTGGGCTCATACTGATAGATGGTATCAGGCTGCTATCAGAACCAGCATTGCACTGATATTGTTTTGAAATCGCTATGTTAAATTGAAGGCTGCGCAATACGGACAAAATATCACCATTGTGATTTTACTGCTACATATTGCGACTGCGATGCCTTTCAATATATCAAAGGGTCTATATTCTAATTTTTCTGCAATCTGGCTTGAATTATGTAAATATTGTTAAAGTTTGAAAATCCCCCATCTGCACAGCCCGTACGGAAACTAAGCTGCAAAAACAACCTGTTTTCAAATAACAATTGTGATCTCACAAAACCAACACATTTACATGTATCTCCTTACTCAGGTAAAAGGTCGAATAATCTACAACCCATTTCTAATCTAACCTTCATTTCCAAAATTCTCGAAAAAACTGTAGCTATTCAACTCCACTCTCATTTGTCTCATAACAACCTGTATGAACAGTGCCAGTCTGGTTTTTCCCCCTTCATAGCACAGAAACTGCCCTCATAAAAGTTACCAATGACCTCCTCATGGCAGCAGATTCCGGTTTATTCACCATCCTCATCCTCCTCGATCTAAGTGCGGCCTCTGACACCATTTGTCACACCACCCTCCTCAGTAGATTATCCTCCATTGGTATCACTCACACCCCCTTAGACTAGTTCAAATCTCCTGTTGCACTCAGTTCATTCAGCTCAAATCTTTCTCATCCCAGCCTTCCCCTGTTACTTCTGGTGTGCCCCAGGGATCTGTCCTGGGGCCCCTGATCTTAACTATTTATCTCCTTCCCCTTGGCAATATCTTCTGTAAATTTAACATCAGTTTCCACTGTTACGCAAATGACACCCAGCTCTATCTTACCATTAAACCCACTTCCAGCCTCCCACCCTCCTCTCTTACTGACTACTTGACTGCAATAAAAACCTGTTTTCTTCAAATTTCCTCAAACTAAAGAGTGACAAAACTGAGGTTCTCCTCATTGGTACCAAATCTACATTTTCCAAAACAGACAGTTTCTCTCTTCTTATTGACAATTGCTCCATTTACCCCTCCCCACAAGTTATGAGTCTGGGTGTCATCCTCGACAGTACTCTTTCTATCCAATCCCATTTCAATAACGTTACCCAATCTGCATTCTTCCATCTATGCAATATAAATGGTCTCCGCCCCTCTCTAACTGTCTGGGGACGGTGATATGGACGGCCACTAGAGACCATCCTTTTCCTGTTGTTGGGTTTGGGTTTTGTTTTGGGGTTTGGGGGACTTTTATTATGAATCCTGAGCACGTTGGTCTTGTTTGTTTAGATTATCTGTTTCAGAGCAAATAAGCTTTGTTTTGCTATTGGTTTCTTGAGTTTAGGGTTTAGTATTTAAGTTTGTTTGCGGTGGACCTAAGTGTTGGTCCACCATCATCCTGACTCTAAGTTGAGTCTTTCCCGTTCTCCTTTTGTTGTAAAGTTTGTTCTGGCCATTGCACCTTTTGTTTTGACTTTCGGGAATAATAAAGAGAGAAAATGGAAGTCTGCGAGTGCGCCTGTTATCTGTGCTTGAAGAAGGAGGGGAGACGTGACAGATACACCGACCTACCAACAGCAGGCACAGCAGACGAGGTGTGCACGCTCGAGGAGGAGGAGTGGCTCCTGGTGGGGCTTTCCACGCTTTTCCAGAAGCTAATAGCATGAGATATGGCTGCCTATAGCAAAGCCAACTGGCTAGCCCCTCAGCCAGCGAGGAGGAAGTGGGCAAGAAAGCCCGCTTTGAGCACCCTGGTGAAGGCACCAGCCACGAATGCTCTTCCAGTCTTCCCGCTGGTGTCCTGCCAGGACCCTCGACCATCGAGGAGGAAGCGAGCGAAGAGGCCTGCACTGAGCACCCCAGTGAAGGTGTCGGCTATGATGGCTCTTCCAGTCCCGCTGGCTCCGAGGACCCTGGAGCAGGAGGCGGAGTAGCAGTAGAGCCAGTCGGACAAGCTCGCAGGGCTGGTCGTGATTCTGATAGCGGCCATCGGCCAAAAGCAGCTCCTCGCGGCCAAGCAGCCCGTTTCACTGGTGGAGAGCCAAGTTGCTGAGCGAGAGAGCCCAGCTGACGAGTGAGAGAGCCCAGCTACCAAGCGAGAGAGCCCAGCCGCCGAGCGAGCAAGCCCAGCCGCTGAGCTAGAGACTCATGAAGTGACACACCCGAGCGTCAAGACTGCTCCAAGAGGGCTCACACATCCGGTGCCAGCACCAAGGCTCATGCGTCCAGTGCCAGCACCAAGGCCCCAGCTCCCCACGCCTGCTCCCCAGCTTTGGCCGCAAGCTCCAGCTCCAGTGAGTGTTGCTGCAGCTCCGGCTTCAGAGTGTGTTCGTGGGGCACCAGCCCTAGCTCCAGAGGGTCTTCATGTTGCTGCAGCCCCAGCTCCTGTGAGTGTTCCTGTTGCTGCAGCACCAGCTCCAGAAACTGCAGCCCAGATTCCAGAAGCGGCAGCCCTGGTTTCGTTTTGTTCAGCTGCAGCACCAGTACCAGAGGTTCTAGTTTTAGATTCATTTTGTACAGCTGCAGCTTAACTTAGTAGTGTAGAAACTATAGGCCCAGTTTGTAGCTCGGAAACGATAGCCCCAGTTGTTAGTGTAGCAGAAGCTGCAGCCCCAGTCATTAGTGTACTGGAAGACCCAGAGGTAGTTAGCAGGGGCTCAGAGCCCCCGGTAGCAGGGCAGTTAACCTTCACAGCGGGGCGACTAACCTTAGCAGCAGGGTCCCGTAGCATGGCCTTTAACCCCACCAGCAGGGCCTTTCATCGCAGCAGTAAAGTCGCAGCTCACTCCTCCAATACCTTGGAGGGAAGCAAGTCCTTCTGGCATGCTAGAGGCAAGCCCTTGGAGAGGGGATGTGGCTGGGGGTCTTCCCCTGATTTTTTTTGGGGGGGAGACTTGGACTTGGGGGCCACGGATTAGCCCCCTGGAGGATGTTCGATCCCGGAGGGAGCTCAGTCCTGAAGGACAAGGAGAGGCTCCAAGGAGGGAGCTCGGTCCCGGAGGACAGTGAGGGGCTCATGGTAGGGGGCTCCGCCCCTGAGGACAGTGAGGGGCTCATGGTAGGGTGCTCCACCCCTGAGGATAGTGAGGGGCTCCCGGTAGGGGGCTCTGCCCATGAGGACAGAGAGAGGCTCCCAGTAGGGGGCTCCACCAACGAGCACAGCAAGGGGTTCCCCGAAGGGGGCTCCACATATACAAACATGGACTCTCAAAGGAGAGCATCCCATGGGACCCACACAGGATGTATTCCTGCGAGAGACGGCCGGGTGGGTGCTCACAGGATGCTTTCCTTTGCCTCCATCTGCCCCGCTTGAGGGGCACCATAGGGAGAGGTCTGGGACAGTGATATGGACGGCCACTAGAGACCGTCCTTTACCTGTTGTTGGGTTTGGGTTTTGTTTTGGGGTTTGAGGGACTTTTATTATGAATCCTGAGCACGCCGGTCTTGTTTGTTTAGATTATCTGTTTCAGGTGGCCGGCATTCTCAAAGGAAATTAGCTTTGTTTTGCTATTGGTTTCTTGAGTTTAGGGTTTAGTATTTCAGTTTGTTTGTGGTGGACCTGAGTGTCGGTCCACCATCATCCTGACTCTAAGCTGAGTGTTTCCCAGGTTCTCCTTTTGTTGTAAAGCTTGGTCTGGCCATCGTGCCTTTTGTTTTGAGTTTCTGGAATAATAAAGAGAGAAAATGGAAGTCTGCAAGTGTGCCTGTTGTCTGTGCTTGGAGAAGGAGGGGAGATGTGACACTTACTGTCCAGACTACTGCTATTCTTGTCCATAGTCTTGATGATTCTCGCCTAGACCACTGTAACTCTCTCCTCTTTGGTCTTCCTCAAAAATCTCTTCATCAAAAGCCTGCATTTTTTTATCAGATCTCACCACATCACTCCCAACCTACAGCAGCTCCACTGACTCCCGGTTAAGTTCCGCAATGAATTCAAAATCCTTCTGTTAACCTTCAAGGCCATTCACAGCCTCGCCCCTCCATACCTGTCTGACCTCCTTCATGATGCCACTCCCTCTCATAATCTTAGATCATCTTCTTCCATTCACCTGACTGTTCCCTCTGCTCATCTCACCACTATAGGGAGCTTTCAGTCACTCTGCTCCCCGGCTTTGGAAATCATTACCACCTGACCTCAGAAACATCAGTTCCCTCTCACTTTTTAAATCCAAACTCAAAACCCATTTGTTCAAGCTCTCATACTGTCTTTAAGTTATTTGCATTGTCCAATTTTACCATTTTTAATGCTTGTTTATTTTCTGCTTTTTGTTCTTTATTGTTGTTTATCTACTTGCACTTTTTGTACGGTGTCTTTGGGTGCTAGAAAGGCGCTTACAAATAAAATTCATTATCATTATTATTATTATTATTATTATTATTAATATCACAGTGCAAATATGTAATAATATGTATTGTGGAGAATAAGTATTTGATTAATTATGGTATTTGATATAAGTGCATTGTTTTACTCTGATTATGGAGAGAATACTGAATTGTTTTCAATTCAGACTCGTCTATCAATCCGAATCGTGAGTTTACTGTGTCACACTCTTAAAGGTTAGTGTTCTCCTCCAAGTGCACTCACAGTAAAACTGTAACACAGAAATGAACAACAATAAACAATAAATACTGCTAGTTGGTGCAGACATTACAAATCCCATAGAGATGCTGGTGGATATTATTAGGGATGAAAACAAGCAAACAATTAATGTCAAAATTGTTCAAAATCTGCACCTGTGGTTTTGGTTGAAAAAAGGTGAAAGAAATTTTGATCAAATATTAAAGCGGCCTCTTATTAAACGACAAAATCTAACATTTAATTAAATAATATCAATGATACTATTAATATGTTATTATGGTCAATTAGCATTTTATTTGCCTGGTTTTGTCACAGCAGATGTGTTTGAACTGTTTGAGCAACAGCAGAGAAACAGTAAAAATATTTGTCGTTTGGATTTATTTCCAGTGAGGGACATTAGACAAGAGATCTGTAATCACTGTATGAAGAGAGCACACAATGACCAAAGACTTCTTTCTCCACTACTGGTTCGTTCCCAGTAGGAAAAACAAAGTCAGGCTGGATCAGCAGAATACAGCAAAACAACAAATGCTGCAAAAGCAGCAACACCATCCATGTCTTTTACATGACAAAAGAACACAAACTGGCCAAAAAACAAAGAATAACTCAAATTTAATGGAATTCATTGGATGACTTGGACACTGGACCTCAATATTCCGCGTTAAATCAGCTGCATGCCTCGCTGTCATATGTTCGTGAGTGTATGACAACGTTTAGATAAACATTAAATAACAGCCTCAACACAACATTAAAGAATCTTAGTATCTTTAAAATGTTTAAATCAGATAATACATCAATAGTTCACACACCTTTTGTATTTTCTATATATATTTGTATGCACTGAAAAAGGTTTTTAGATACAATAAAAGATACAGATGTATAAAATAAAACAATCATTACCACATTTCTTTCAGTATAACAACTTTTACACCTTCTATTGAACATCAGAAAACTTTGAACATGAAGTAAAATCTTGTTGCCAATTGCCAACATTTAATTTTCCTTGAAACTACCGTTCAGCTCATACCTTATTCACCAAGACTTACAGAGACATACATGTTCAGGACCTTCCTCCTTTACCACTAACTTTGTTCTCCACAGCAGGCAAATCAAGTTCATACAGCTAAAGTGAAGGGATCAATTCCCTCCCACGTGCGTTTTTATATCAATAGGAATGACGATCTGTTCAGAAAAACTGCTTCCGCTTTATATGGCCCCAGGCATTCAACCAGTGGATGTTGTGGACTGCAAATTGGCAAACTATACTCTGGTAATAGTTAGTGTGTGTGTGTGTATGTGTGTGAGTGAGTGAGTGAGTGAGTGAGTGAGTGTGTGTATGTGTGTGTGTGTGTGTGTGTGTGTAGGCACATGTGTGTCTGTGTGTGTTAATGAGAACTGACCCTCTCGTTGTCACACACCCACACAGAAAGCCCACACAGAGCCACTCAGCCAGAGAGATTTCATACAGTAAGAGGGAGAAAGAGAGAGAGAGATAGACAGAGACAGAAAGAGAGAGAGACAGAGAGAGATAGAGAGAGACAGACAGAGACAAAGAGAGAGAGAGAGACAGAGAGAGAGAGAGAGACAGAGAGAGGGAGAGACAGACAGAGAGAGAGAGATAGACAGAGAGAGAGAGATAGAGAGAGAGATAGAGAGAGAAAGAGAGAGAGAGAGACAGAGAGACAGACAGAGAGAGAAAGTGAGAGAGAGAGAGACAGGAAGAGAGAGAGAGACAGAGAGAGAGAGAGAGAGAGAGAAAAAGTGTCATCTGATTATTGTCATCACTATTTCTAGAGTGTAAAATTATGATGGATAAGAAGCACAAAGTAAGGTGGAATTCTGACAGTCTAATGAGAGATTTATCATGGAACCCTCGCCGTGCTGTATCAGAAACTGTCTATTGTACCAAGGCAATTCATTTATAATGGCTCCCATTTAGGCTTGTGCCTACTTATTTTACTTGCAGATGAATATGACCTTGGCTATGTGCTCAGTATAACAGCTTAAATAACAAAAACACCTGAGTAAAGAAAGATAAAAAAAATGTTATATTTAGGATGTAATCCCCCATCATCACTGATGTCTAGCAAGCAGTAGCCGTGTTTCTAAAAGCTCTCGTTAGTGCAGCAAGTCGAAAGCAACTTGGTGTAAAAAGCTCCCACTAGTGGACAGTGTTGAGGTTGCAGAGCGTGCCTTTTAAAATGTTTTGTCAATTACCCTGTTTATCATTAAAACTATTTAGTAATCATTACAGCTCTTTTTGTAATTAACCTATATAAATGGACAAATAATATGCATAATCCGAGAAAAATATATTTTATTTAAATGAGAAGAGCCTAGATAGATTCTTAGAGGTGCACAGAGACAGTTTATACAGTCAGGTTCTAACACTGAGAAATGCTACCATGAATCAGGGTGTTCTGACGATTTATGCTGCCTTGTCGAAAAATGCTACCGTGGCGTAAATCAACATCAGAGTCTATCGATTCATGCTTCCCTGTGGAAAAATGCTGCCTTGAAGCTTAAACAACTGTCAGTGTCCCAAAGTAGCACAGATTTATGGGCGTGGCACTGAATCCCAAGACTATGGCACTGCACACGCTCGATGGGTAGTATATTTCGGCAGAACACCGGACGGGGTTAAAGGCACGTGATGCGATTAATGAGCGTTTTTAAATTTGCTCTGTGATTAATTGATCGAAATTAACGCGTTAATTCGACACACACAGCCATGGAAAAAAATGAGAGACAACTTTACCCTTTTTTCTGTTCACTGTTTGTACAATTTGCGGCAGTGTATGTGTGTGTGTAAAATGCACAGGTTGCTATTCTTTTATGAACTGTTGCAGTGTGAGCTGTGTACAAAATAAGAAGTGCCTTCATACGTGTTGTTAGTGCAGTAGTGTGCAGTAGCTTTTCTATGTGCTGTATTCCAGCAGCTTCACTCCTGATTCAGTTTCTGATGGATGAAACAGAGTTCACACATGCACACACTCTGCTCTTAACATTACTATTTTAATTGCTATGTATTACTTTTAAATTTTCTCCAAACATTTTTTGTTTGGAATTTTGAATCAAGTGTGATCAATAGTGTATAAAACAATAATGACATGCACATTTTACACAGACACACTCCCACTAATTACAAAAGCAATAACCAGATTTTTTTAAATATATACTGTCTTTTTCCATGGCTGTATATTTAGTCAGTTAACACAGAACCTGAATAAACTGCAAGCAGAAAAACAATGTGCTCTGAGGAACTTTTATTGCAGATGTTTTAAAAAGGCTGAACAATGTCACATCACCAGGTGGCCGACGGTAGAAGATACTCTCATTTTTCACCAGTCTCTTGTAGTCAGTCTTTAATCCTGCCCAAGAGTCTGTCTGTCCATACATTTATAGAAGTCATCACCCCCCTCCTCCTCTACCTCAGACACACTCTCACACAGGGCAGTGGTGTTTGAAACAAGTCCAGGTTTACACCAAGTGACCCACAGAACTCTGCCACTGACCTCTTGGAATACGTTCTTCTCCTGCCAGGATGAAGAACAGGGATTACCTCCTTAGTCTCTGAGTGAGGTTCAGGACCAGCAGCATCGTTCTGGGAGCAGTCCTTAACGAGCTCTTTCACAGAATATTCTCTCTTGTGGTCCAGGTGAACGGCAGTAAAGTCTTGCACATCTACTGATGAGAGAGAGACAGGACTGCCTGAACTGTCAGAGTCTTCATCTTCCCAGTCGTGATGCACACCATGCTCTGCAGCTTGTTTAATCTTCTGGGTCACTTCACAGCTTTCAGCATTGAAGCCATTAGCTTCATTGTTTGACTGGTGTCTACACTTCTTGCTGATCCTGTGTAACTCCTTTATTGACAAGAGCACTCTATTGACTCTGAGACCTGTTTAAGCCAATCAATACCCAGTTCCCCAAAAGTCTAGCAATGATTGAGAAAAAACAGGCACGAAGGGACAAAATGTTTTCAGAGCACCTTCACAGTAAATCTGCCAGTGTTGAAATGACTGTGTTAGAGGTTTCAAAGTTAAAATGTTGAATTTCTGCAGCTGTGTTAACTATGACTAGTGTAAATATATTCAGAGTGAAGCAGTGCAAATATGGTCAATATTTGTTATAGTTTCTCTCATTATGGGCTGTAATATGTTTATTGCAACATTCTTTGAGTTTTTCTTCAATTTGTTATTAGTCTGGGTCATTAGTTTGTTAAATTTCTAGTCTTTGGTTTTAAAGAGCTATACGTTTTGTGATGTTGGAGGAACTGTATGTCTCTACCGAAAATTTGAAAAATAAGCTAAAATTTAGCTTGGTTTACCCACTGGACACCCACTCAGACATTTTGGTCTTTAGCGACTAATAGTTTTCTGACAATTATGCTGGTGTAGCTGTTTCAGACCAATCTCCTTTTTAAACGTTTATCTCAGTATAGGTTTAAAAATAAGTAGAAGTTCGAAGTCCATTCCTGCAGCAGTGTCTCAATCTTTCACATGATGGGTAATCTTTTATAAATATTCTGTGACCTTCCTTAGCAAAAGAGTCATTTTGATCAGGTGTTTGTGGGCTCAGTGTTTTACTTCTAAAGTAAGTAATAATGATGTAAAATTTGAGCAAAACAGTTAGTAGCACACCACACATCCCAATTTGAAAAAGAATCTGAGGACCTATTTAAGACAAAAAGAGGGAGGGGGCACAGATTGTGTAGACAATTTCTATAATGTGTACAATATTTCCAAAAGTAGTCAGACACCTCTTCCATTTATTATATTCATTGCACCCACTGTTGACACTCGGCTTTCCTAACCCCAATTGAAAGTGACCCCTAACCTATCAGTAGCTGACCTCAGTGATGCTTTTGTGGCTGAATTAAATCAAATCATCACAGCAATGTTCCAACATTATTGTAAAAAAATAATCTATTACTGCATCAAAAGGGAAAGACAACTTCCCTCAACACTGGTTTAGCAAATGTCTACCAGCTGACATATAATGTACAGTATAATGCCTGTGTACAGAGGTAAAAAAAAAAGAACACTGACACTTAAAAAGACAGTGAGCGGTTTGTGACTGTCGCTACTAGGGCTGTAACGGTACATGTATTCGTATTGAACCGTGACCCGTGTACCGTGATGGTTCGGTACGAATACATGTACCGTTACAGCCCTAGGAGCAGAGACCCAGGAGCTGCATAAACATTACGTTTACGGCATTTAGCAGACGCTTTTATCCAAAGCGACTTCCATTCCCTAACTACAGGGGACAGTCTCCCTGG
>JBBJLS010101688.1:0-20165 GCA_037577275.1 Bryconaethiops microstoma | reverse complement strand
TTGGACTTCCATGAGGAAAGAGGTCTGGAAATGGTTAGGAGAACATTTTGCCACACATAAAACCACTCTTTACTGTAATAATTAGGGGTCCAAGCACACAGTGCGTAGGATCCCTATTAAATCTATGCTGATTAAAAAAAAAAAAAGTTTTATTATTTTTCTGCCTCAAAACGCGTTGGGGAGCAAAAACCGTAAGGCACACAGCCTTGCTATTTGGTAGGTACATGCGGTACTCCAGCCGCTACGCAGGCATCAAGAGCCAAGCCATTGCACCAATAGGTGGCGCTATAACAAGCACTTTTGCGTTCCCTATCCTGAGATTAGATTGCTCTTGAGTGAAAAGAGGAAATACATCATCAAACCCAGAGAACAAAGAATAGTTAATTCGCTTTTAACACCAACGTCAATATCTTGGTGCCAGAACGAGGCACGGATGGTAGTCTTCTCCGGAAGTAGTTATTGTGAGCTGTGTACGGACCTGGATAGACCATGTCATGGTACTGCTGTGTGCCCGGTTGCAATTCTTACAAATGGAGAGATTCATGTCACAATAAAACTTTCCATCATTTTCCAGTGACTCCTAAAATACACCGAGAGTGGATTGTGAAAATAAGGAGAGACATTGGTCCACATTTTCAGGTAAAACATTCAAGTCTGGGAACTAACGTTAGCTACAACTATCGGTAGATGATGACGATAGATAACTAGTTTCATATCTTTTGAAATGCACTGAAAATGTGGGTTTCACTTGGTGCACAACTTAGACAAGTGCCCAAAACTTACCAGCTACTCTCTGACTAATTCTAATGCCAAAACAAGCTTAATTAATATAAATTAATACATGTGTGGTGGCTAGATGTTAGCTTTCTAGCGTTTGGTTAATGTGCTGGGCTTTTATCATAGACCACAGGTAGCTGTAGTGATGCTAATGTGTATGTTTGACAGATTACTGAAAACACAAGAGTGTGTGCTGATCATTTCACGGAGAACTGCTTCACCAAAACCATAACGGGACTCAGAAAGCTGAAGAAAGGGACTGTACTGACTGTATTTGCATGGTCCACTAAGCCAGGCCGGAGGAAACTGAGCCTAACAAGGTAACGTACAAAGTTCCACTCAGCAATTGTCATTAACTAAAAGTAGCCTACAACATGCGATAAACTGAAGACTCTGACAAACAAGAATACTTTGTTAATGTTGAAGCTAAATGCAGATTGAGAGATTGTTCTGTTTTTCCTTGTATGCCACTTCAGAAATCTATCCAGACAACATTAAACTTCACTTATGTTATAGTAAAAGAGAGGCATTGACAGCTGACAGCAGAATATTAATAATAGTACATTTCTTAGTTTTTTTTTTTTATCCTTTAATTCTGCAAACTGTTATGTTAGCCATTATGAAAAAAATCTTTCATGGTCATATGGCCTAAATTGTTAACCTGCCAACATGTCGCTATCGGTTAATAGTCATCGGTTGTAAGATAAATCATTTATCTATTGTTGTTATTCAGTGATGCAGTTGCGGGGTCACGTGTGTAGCGGACATACCTGAAGATGACCTGGCATCCACATCCAGGCAATCCATAAGTTGTCTTTGTTTATTAAACTTTAACACTGCTCAGGCAGCTGAAAAGACGTAACCCACTACTCAGTTGGCTACAACATTGTTTTTCATTGTACTTTCAGCACCGTGGAGACAAGTTTACCACATGCGAATCATGACTACGACCCAAGACCCCTGCCACTGGAGAAGCAGCTTCAAGAGGCATGCAAGATCATCACAAGAGGGGGAGCTTAAGAAACTAAGAAATAACTGGTTCTTTCTAGAACAATTTCAATGTGATGACAGGCTAATTATGTTCTACACAGGATTTAAAGATTATATGACTCTCAATGGCTGTTTTCATGGCTTTGGAACCTACAGCTCAGAACATAGTAGGCTGGAGTCAAGCAAAGGGACTAAAACAAAGCAAAGTAAAACTAAAACAAACTGATTACTAAAATAATCAGCCCATTATTAGAAAGGGGTTTAAAGAGCAAAGTCTACCTCTCATTGATCAGTTATTTCTCTTCCTGTGCTGCTTGAGGCTAGGTTTTTCCCCATTTCAATGTGTCTCAAACAACGGTCAGTAGAATTTGCATCACTTGGACAAATTTCCTCTACTACATGTTGGGATCTATTCCTATTAGGCCTTCACGACAGACTCATGCCTCAGTCCTTCAAAAATTCTTTCCCACGTACACGAGTAATCTTAGACTGCACAGAATTGCATGTCCAAACGTCCAGCTCAAAAGTACTAAATTCTGAAACATATTTCCATTAAAAAGGAACAACCACACTTAAGTCCTTAGCTGGCATAAACCCCTGGTGCAGTAACTTTCATTAGTGACTTGTACACAGGGTCTTAGTTACTTGTACACAGGGATTCTCTCTTTGCTGGAGGAAGGGGATGAGGTGATTGCAGACAAAGGGTTCCTTATTGAAGACCTATTGTCTGCCATGAATGTCAGTTTAGTAATACCACCATTCCTAAGAACTGACAGACAGCTTCAGATGAGGTGGTAAAGACTCGTCTCAGGATTCATGATGAAAGGGCCATTAGAAGAATTAAAGAATACCATATCTTTGATAGAACATTACCCATGACCACTATGGGGTCTATAAACCAAGTGTGGAAGGTGTGTGCCCTGCTCAAAAATTATTCTAATCGTGCCATTGGTCTCATTCATGTATATATTTTACAAGGCCTAATTTACTGTCTGCTACATTTTATTTTTTTTAAATGTAATAGTGCACCACACTATATATGTTGACTTTAAAGTCACTTTGTATAAAATCTTTTTAAATGCTTACACCTAAATAAATTATTAAATATGCAGAAAGGAGCTAAGACTTTGTGTTTGTATAACTGACATTTACAGTAGATTAGTTGCATTTTTTTCTGTGGAAGCAACTGAGCAGACATTTATGATGAAGTACAAAAATTATTTACTTACATATTTGTATAAATCACAAAAGAATCTAGTACAGTAAAATGTGGTATAAATAGCACAACAAATGTATTCAAATTCATACAATGTGGTCCTCTGACGTTTGCATCAAAATACAGTCTCTCTAAGTGAAAGTCAGCGTGAGACATGACAAAGAAGTCACACCAGGTTGCTGCCCCAGTGAGACCCATTTGTCCAAGCATTTGAATTCCATACTCGTGGCCCTCTTTTAATGATACCTTGCCATCTAGATCTTGTGTGAGGTAAGAACAATCTACACAGGTAGCTTCATCCAGACACTTAATTTCCAAGAGGCCATAAGGGCAGTCCTCAGATTGCTCGATCACTCTTCTGTCTGGGGTTGCGCCTAAGTGGGGAGCAGTAGGTTTAATCACAAATCCACATGGCAGGATGCTATTTCCAGTGATTGAAGTGTATTTCTGTGCAGCCACTGGCTCCATTGTGATGCCTCTTTGCATAGCTTTTGTTTGTACTGGTCTTTTATTCCTCTGTAAGTTGACAACAAGACTCTTAAAGTCACCATGTCTTGAGCACACCCTTTTAAAGGTAGTTGATGTAATGCGCTCAGACCGAACACGATGCCAAAGTTTGCTGTCATTTTGGTTCCTTGTTTCTCTTTCTATATGTTCAGCATCCGATTGTATCACTGAAATGCTGTTATAATAATCTGACTCAGAGCAGTGTTATAGCTACAAGTTTGGAGAGGCAAAGCAAAGGAAGGATAGTTATCAGAGGGGGTTACTACAGGCTGAATATAATAACTCAGGACAGACCCTAGAGGCACCATAAGGTGATGGGATATAATGTGGCTCATACGATTGGGAGTGCATCAAAGATGCCAACTGGCATGTGCTTCCTGTTTCATTTAGATATCTGTTCAATCATTCTGCAAAGTCTTTACAAGGAAGGGGAAGTGACACTGGACAAAAAAGGTTACTGGTAATCCCTTGATTCCTTACCTTTGTAGCAGGGGCCAGGTCATTTTGCTGTGGCTTTATTTTATAGATTTCAACTAAACTAATGGATTTTGGGGTTAAACCCAGTGAACGTTGAGGTATGTGCCAGGTCTGAGGCAATGACGTCTTGCTTTGCACAGAGGGGGCAGACTTCAGTCCCAACTTCTGGTCGTGTGCTAATGTGTACAGTAATCTAATTACATGTGCACAACGGCCCAGGCCAGGTTTGCAGTTGCATATCACCTCGCTAATAACTGGATTTCCAGCTGAAAGGTCAAAAATACAGTAAAAATGCTTGTTGATGTACTCTCCTCACATTAGTTGAATATTCAATTTTAAATTATATATGATAAGTATAAGTAAATAAAAATACAACACAAGCACTGACATGCACTATAATAATGTGTAGCAGAACCAGGATTTTGGCACATTTAAAAAGGAGTTTGGGGTCACATGCTTAGATTCCCAAATGTTGATTGTTTTGTTAAAAACAGACAGCATATTTTGAATCAAGTGTGCCTCAATACAGCAGATTACAATTTATGTAATACACAATTCTCTACGGAAAATAAAAATGTGGGATTGAAACTGACTGAGAAGTGAGAACTCCTGCTCTACACTATCAATGTACGGCCTCTGAATACTTAGCCTGCCTGGCTACCTGAACTGTGTAGGGTGGATTGCTCTTTCTCATGGATGGAAATGCTCTAGCTTTCACTGTACAGCCGTACTCTCTCCTCCTGACTTTAGAAATGGTATTCACAAAATGAGCACATCAAAAAAGATAAAGATTAACCTTACATATTTGAATGCTTTTTGCTGTTTGCCAGCTGGTTGACACATGTTAATGCTACATTTGTAAGACGTGTTTTCTGTCTGCCTACTTCTAAACACCGTTAGCTACATTTGTAAATTGTGCTGCGTCGGCTAGCTAACTTGTCATGTCCTCAACCTCATATTTGCCATAGAGAGAAATCACAGGCTAACTATATGACAGTGCATACATTGGCAAAACAGAATTTACAAACAAACACATTGGTAATTTACAGCAAAATACAAAAATTTGCTGCTAAACAGTAATGTTCTGTTGTTCGCTAGTCATTGTCATGTGTGAGGCCTTTCTTCTCGCACTGCTGACAAGCACACACGCACCAAGGGTAATTAAAGTTCTTCATGTCTTTTTTTTTTCTAAACAAAGCCAAAACAAAACCAAAACAGGACTGAGAGCCTGGACTATAGATTTAGCTTTTAAGGAGAACACAGGAGAAGACCTACTATTGCAAGGGTTAACCGACAACTAAACACAAAGTCCTTAAATACCGAAACATAAAACCCAACCACCAATAATAAAACACAAACACTGATTACTAATAACACCCAGGTGTAACTAATAAACATAATATAAACCAGACAGGCGTGGCCACCCACCGTCACAGACCCCAGGCCTGACGGTCATTTTAGGTAGCTATCTTTAGTTAGCGGTTTGTTCTCACATGCTTACCTTTAATGTCATGAATATACCCCTCGACGAAGTTACTATATCCCTTCTTTTGGACACTTCTAGGGATGTGATGTCCTACGTCTGCCCAAGTTTCAACTTGTCCAGCAGTTATTGTGGTTACCGGTTGTAGGTTTTCTGTTCGGCATCGTTCCATGACAGTGACTGCTCAAGGTTTGGTTTTCTCTACTGAAGCCACGCCCACGTTATTACCCACCCAAGCCTCGTTTTCACTCATAATGGTGGGGAGGTGATAAAGACGAATAAAGGGTTAGTGTTTTTGGCTAGCTGCACCTGATGCCAATAAGGTCATACCCTCAAAATTACCATGTGGACAACATTATTGTGCGCTTCCTGAACCAGTGTTTGTGAAATAGGTGGAAGCTAGTCTGGTTTCCTATTTAGGGAACATCTGTCTAGGAATTGGCATTATGTTGATTGATGTCCAATAAAGAAGTGATCCTTTGGAGGACCCCACAAATTATGTCTGACATTTAGATTGGTTGACTAATCCTTAAATTTTAACCTCTGTTTTGGAGCCCATAAATACTTAGATATACTCTATACGTACTTGAAATATATTTTGATACAAACATTTTAAAGAGTGTTACAGTTTTGCTAGACAGTGTTGGAAGGCTGTTTACAAAGTGCCTTGCAATTGCTGTGCAATTGAAGATATAAGAATATGTATAAGTATAAGAATATGAGAAGGGATGAAAGAGGTAGTGAAGTTTGGAAGGTCCACCTGGTTTAGAAAGCATCTATTGTTTCTAGAAGATATGGAAATGGTTTGTAATATGAGGACCATCATCCTTTGAAAGGTTTCATGAGATTATCTACGTGCTTGCAGGCTTGTTTCACCCCTTGCCTGGCCTGGAGATTCACTAACTGACCCACAGTATCTTTTGGCTGAGCTGGAAGATGAGATGTCATTCATTTGAGATTTTTCACGGTGTCCCTGAGTGTGCTTAGTTTTGACCAATGGCTGCGTTCATGCGAGTGGTGGTTATTTATGGCTACCCCTCTTTTTTTTAAATACTTTATTCCTCCTGGAGGAGGAAATTATTTATCACACACCAAGTGGGTGACACTAGCAGTTGGGATTTGAACCCAATCCTCTGATTGCAGGGCCAACGCCCTAACTGCTAGGCCATCCAGCTGCCCAACATTTGCCTGGTTTTTTCCTGGTTCTTCTTGTCCTTCCACTATCTATCTGTGCCTTTGCAACTTGAGCAGTGGTGAGGGGTGCCCTCAGGGGGGAGCCCTGAAACAGCATTAGAGTTCGGAGTTTGAGAACCTCCAAGTCTTCTTCAGGCTTCATGGGCCATACAGCAAGCCATCAATGTGGTCTTTAATTTTTTTGCACAGATAGAATACTCTGATGCACCAAGACAGTAAAATGTGCTCTCACACAAAAATGGAGATTTTGTAAGAAGAGGATTATCAAGGTTTCTGTAGACCCAGTCCATTTCTTCCCTGGAAAATGGCTTACTTCATGCAGCGAATAAAAGTTTTCCAACTGATGTTCTCTTGCAGCATTGTGTGAGGCATGTCAGTAAGGCTGCACTCAATTTCTCTATGGTATAGTCTTCAGTGTTGTAATCTGTCCTTGATGTGTCAAACTGCTCTTTGTCTGTGGATAATGCATCAAATTGATTTAAATGAGGTATAGGTTTTGGGACCTGTTTCCTGATTGAATGGACGGCTGCATGCTAACTGGCAAGGTTACCTGATTCATGGCTATTAATAAGATTCCTGCTTTTCTGCTCTCTGTTGATAGAAGGCAATGCCGAGTCTTTGTGCATCTAAAGTTTACCCTGAACTGGAAGATTCACCTGATTTCTCAAGCTCCATTCCTGCACTGATGTGTTTTCTGCTCAAAATACAATAGTCAGCGTTTTCTGTTGTATTACTGACAATTTCATTTAAATCTGGGATATGAAACTAAATCTGTTTGTGAAAATGTCAAACAAAGTCTAAAATATAAAAAAGGGATATATTAAATGGAAACGTTTAAAATGTGTTTATTCACTTGTAGGAAAAAATGTAGAGGTTCCTGCTTGCACTGATGGCGAGTTCCTAAATTCCTCTTGAAATTTCACTTTGTTCTGTTTGGTTTGTCCTCTGTCTCATTAATTTATCAGTCTCACTGGAATAATTAAACCATACATTTTACAATCTTTAGTTTCTAACTAAAGAAGGTAATAATAATGATTTGAGTTCTGAAGGTTGTTTCATATAGGGAGAGAGAAAGGAGACATTTTTGAATTCCTGGCATGAGTTTGAATGAATACATTCTAATCTATGCATACTATATTGCTGCACATTTTACCAATGACTGTGTACTACTTTCAGCTCAAACAGCATTTCGTAGACTTCAAAAACTGAACAAGTTTTTTTTTTTTTTAAAAAACACTTATGTTTACACAACTCCTAATGAGTTTTAAAATTAAATTTTGACAGTTTTACACATGTATACATCCCTGTTCAAAATGTTGTTGAGAGAAATGCTACAATTTACTGTAAGTTAAGGATCGGATTAGGACACGCATGAGTCTAATGGGATTTGTACTGACCTAGATAACAGTGATGACAAAGGCATTTAAGTTCTAAATCTCTTAAAATCTTTCCTTCTTTTCAGTGTCAGTTTACTGCTTTACTGAATCAAGTGCCAAGTTTCTGTTCCATTGCTAACATAGTGCTCCAGGTTCATTAACATCGACTTGCTAGAATGTTTTATTTCCACCATAAATGGTGCAGGCATCAGAACATTATGTTGTGCCTTTTAGGGTCAAACTGAAACAAAATGCCAATTTCAAACCTACAAATGACATTGAAAATGCAGTATCTTATGTAGCCAAAATGACTTGGCAAGTTATTACAACGCTTTGTACTAAATTTGTAAATGTATGTAAAATATGGTCTAAAGGGTTAAAGATAAACCAGTTGAATACTCAGTATGGAAATAAGACCTGGTATGTTCCCGGTGAAGCATGCTGCACCTGTGCTTGAATAGTCACTTGATTTGTCAAGCTCCATTCCTGCTGTTCAGGTAAATAGAGTGCATTGATGTACGTTTAACCATATTGTTTAAATGATCCAAATGCTTTTTAGTTGGGCTTTTTTTTTATGTTCTATTAAAAATTTTTACAGATATACAGAAAGGAGTATGAAAGGAACTGCAGCTTAGAAATTTAATTGCAATGCTAACAAGGCCAATATGTATAACCTTTCAAAGTCTCAACCTCCTTCTTTAATACCTCTGAGACAAAGGTTAGATTTACACACAGCCCCATGTTCTTAGGCAATACATGTTCTCTCTCTCTCTCTTCTCTCTCTATCCCTCTCTCTCTCTCACACACACACACTAACACAATTTGTCATGCATGTGTAAATTCCTAGGCTTACACACATGTAGGCCTGCACTGTGTTTAGTGACCCAAATCCAGAGTGGCAACGGGCTATTCAGACATTTCAGATAATTCCAGGGAGGCATGATGTCCAATGTTGGAATGCTATTTTAATTGAATTGAATGAAATCCATATAATTGTGAGCTAAAACCTGTTTTTGAGATAGAAAATATACAGTCGTATGCAAAACAACACAAATGACATGCCTTGTAATTTCTATAGAGAACACAGTAAAAAATGGCATTTTAATGTCTTTGAGTGCATAATTTTATTTGCTATGTTTAGCATACTTTAAACTAAAAAATAAAACCTTTAGTATATATGCTGTAACTTTTGCACAGACAATATTTTATGTTTTTTCCCCCCAAAAATCTGTTAAATTCAGCAAATAAACAGTAATTGTTTTTTTAAATATGCAGAAATGTGTTCTCTGTTAAGGATGTGCCCTTATTTATTTAGAACATCAAGCAAATACATCATTTTGTCATTTGGGGTACCCTCATTTTTGTATGTGACTGTAGATATTCCCCTTATATATTAAGGTGTTGACATTTAAATACATGTGAGCGTCAGAAGCGAAATGAACATTTACAGGACAAAAACCCTGACACATCTGGTTCAGGCACAATTTCCTAAGGCCATAAACAACATCCAAACTATAGACACACACACACAGAGAGAGGCAGGCAAACACTCTCAGCCACTCCATGTGTATTTTATATAGAGGATGCTCTAATAATATTAATGTCATATTAGCCATGCGAGAATGCCATTGTTTCAAAGAGGATGAGCAGGACATGGGTGACGTAGTAATTTATGTTTTTGTTAAAGTTATGTACCCATGCTCAGAGCCCAAGTTGATGCCACAATGAGATACATTTGTCAGTTATGGTTGGTTATTGATGGACAGCCCTGTTTATTTTGGCACCACGAGCAAAGACAGATGACAAGGTCATGAAAAAATTATTTAAACTAATTTCAGTCTCATAAAATGAAAACCTATCAACTTTTTTTTAACAAAATCACAGTATTACGATCACCCTTGCATTTAGTATATTGTGCTATGCCAACATAACAGCAAAGTCTCTTCTCCTGTAGTGACATGAGGGAATACAGAAAAAGCTATCTGAGACTCCCTATCAACAAGTCACAATCCTCCATGAACCTAGGTCTTCTTACTTTAGCTAACTTCATTGCTTTTCCAAGGGGTTAGGTCAGAGCCTGTGCTGGGCATGTCAAATCTTGATTCTGTTTCAAATGAATCATATTTTTGTGTGTTTTTTTAGATGATTCTCCTGCTGGAACATATCCTAGTTTTAGCTTTTTGTCAAAGTTTTTGGCAAGATTTTCTTTCTTGCTACTTCATGGAATCCATGGTGGCGTTCTAACAAGGTTCCCAGGGTCTTTGGGGGATGAGCAGACCCAAAACATTTTTGTAATTTAAGAAACTCACCTTGAGACCTTTTGATTAAATATCTCTTTTGCCTCGTCTGACTATAGAACCCAGTTCCAGTCAAAGTACCGGTACTGTCTTGTGAAGTCCAGGTACTTGCATTTGTAGTTAGATGAAAGAAAAGGCCACTGTGATCTCTTCCAAACGATTTGTTGGCAAGGAAGGGCCATAGTTTCGGAGACTTGATAACTCCAAAATGATACCATCTGCAACTATCTCCAATCACAAGTGAATATTTCAGAATTTGAACCATCTTCATCACTTTACTTAGAGGCAAAATAAACATGCATTCTTCTCCAGGCAGGTTCACTACAGCTTTACTTTCAAACTTCTTCATGATCGCCCTAATAGTGTAGTGTGTAATATTGGCATTTTTAGTCATGTTGCTGCTTTTTTGCAGCCTTTGTCTGAATTAGGAAGGTCAACAAACGTTTGTCTTATTTCATGAGTGTTTGCTCTAATGTTCCCTATGTTCATGAGTCAATGTCACCTCATATTGTTAGCCCAACTAAGGGATGCTGGTAACAAAAAACAAAATTAGTCTTTTAAAAAATTTTTCCCAACATATTTTCAATGTGATACTAATCTAATTAATTTGTATGACTAGCTATATCGTGCATTTATGAAACTACAGCATTACTCTGCTGCATTATACTGCTTCTTTCAATGCTATACTTTTATTATTAGGTAAATTGGTGATTTATGTAATAATAGAAGTAGGGAAAATCGCTCTGGCAGTATGTGTGTGCTGGAACAGATTTCACAGTGCTCATCTACTCTGAGCCAGAACTGAGGTACAGTTGTGTTTTAAGTGGAACATTCAGAAAGTGACAGTGTCAGGATTTGGTTTATGATACAGCTAAGGTATAGAAGTTCACTGACGTCCTCGTTCAGAGATAGAGTGCTGTATTTTTACAAGGTAAATTGGGTTCACTTTGGATCATCCATCCAAAACATGTATGTGTGAATGGATACAGATGAGGAGTATTCATAAGACTCTTTTCTACTGCAAATGTAAAATTATGAGACTGGAGCATTTACAATCTCATAATCTGCTTCAACAGTGTCATACAGGTTGTCCAGCTGACTTGGATATTCCACCATAGTGAAGCCCCCACTGTCAGAGCCCTCTCCTCCTCTGGGCGAGTCCCTCTGAGGCACAGCATACTCACTTGCCTCTTGCTGGGTGATTAGCTCATAGTCCAATGCTTCCCCTGCAGCCTCTGTAGGTGCAGATGAGCAAACACTGGTGACAAATGTTTTTTCTTGTTTGATTTCCATTTCTTCATGTCCCTCCTCCTCTATCTCTGCTGGAAGTAGGGGAGTCAAGTCCAGGAAAGGTTTGTGACATGGTGTTATGGGTTTGACTGTTTGAGGAGGTCGGATCGAGAGATGTTCTTTAGGTGTCTTCACTCTCTTCTTCTTTTCTGACTTCATTGACTTGGCCAAAACCATTTTGTCAGCATATTCAGCAATGGCCGATTTGCTGTCCACAGTTACCCAGCTTGTTTCCACTGATAGCGGCTTCATGCTGACGTCAAAAGGTAAAAATGCCTCTGCAATTTCAATGTCCTCCTCTGATGGCAGAAAAACATTATCCTCAGCTTCTGTTGTCCTCCTGTCATCCTTTGCAGCTTTGTCTTGAAAAACCACACGCCGAGTCTTTGTCTCCTCTCTTGTGTCCTCTGGTTTCACACGATCTAGCTCTACAGGTTCACATGGGGATGAGTTAGCACTGTCCCTAAAGAAATCGGTAATTTCATCTTCCTTGTCCTGTGCACCAGCCTCGTCCTTTGCGTGCCGTGGAACGCCAAACGCGTCCTCTGACCACATCCTCACCCTGACTGCTTTCCGGTCATCAGGTAATTGTAACACCTCAATCACTGGAGTTTCATCTTTAAGCACAAACTTCTCCAGGTAGCCTCTGTCACCTAGATCAGACTCCTGACTATGAAAGGACATTTCTGAGGTCAAGCTCTCCGTGTCATCCTGCTTCTTCCTGGTTCCCACAGAATCTGCATACAAATCTGAGTACAAGAATGCCAGGGCTTTGGGCTCCTCTAGCAGGTTAGGGTCTATGATTTTTGGAGGTCCTTCGGGGAGGAAAATCGGAGTGAGGATTGACTCCTGGCTACCAAACAAGGCAGATCCACTTTCCTTTAAGGGTGATTTGAGCAGATCACCTTCTGTATTTTCATTATGCCTAGGCACGGTTTGCCTGTCTGGATCGCTTCCGGCTCCATAAAATACCTCATCCACATGTTCACTCTCCAGCCCACTGAGTGATACTAAGTCAATAGAATTTTCAACTTCTGTTTTTGGAACAACAGCAGTCTTGTCTTTACTCTCATCTGCTGCCTGCTCAATGGTGATCTCAGGCTCATGGGAACCTTCTACTGCTTGAGCCTCTGCTGGTACCTGACGGTCCAAGAGTGTGAACTTTTCAAAGTAGTCTTCACTTGTGGCTCCCCTTTGTGATGGCTTAATTGGTGATGGCAGAGCTGGCTCTGGTACTGCCTGGACGATGACTTGAAGGTTCTCAGTTTGGGTCTCCCCAAATGATTCAGCTTCTTCAATGATGTCTTTGGATTTTACAACAGGTGCATCTTCGAGGTATGACAAGTTATCAACCAGCTCTTTGCTCTCCTCCTCATCCACTGTAAATATTTTTGGTGGCGCAATAATGTCCAGGATCTCGGACCCTTCGGAGAGCAGCTGGAACAAGCGCTGGTTGCCCTCTTCCTTTGGGTCCTTCTTTTCGTCTTCCTGACTTTCTTGCTCCATTCTCGTGTTGGGAAGGGAGACTTCCACCATAGCTGGCCTTTCAGGTTCTGCCGATACTTCACTTGTTAATGCCGATTGGTTTGTGACTTTCTCCTGCACTTTATTCCGCTTCTTCTTCCTCCTCCTGCTCATGTGATCCTCATCCATTATAAAGACAATTTTGCCTGCTGTTTCGGAAACTGGAGTTCCCGAATCGGACAGAACCAGGCTGTAGCAGGGTTCAGGTGGAGCAGGACCGTATTCTAAAGCCCAAGGGGTAGAGCAGCGGCTAGATGCTGTCTCCCAGACAATCCCACTGTCCTCACTCTGCACTGTTACCATAGAGAAGTCAGGATCCATCATCAGACAGTGCAGTTTAGGCTTCACTGCTTCATCTTGGACTATCTCTCTCAAACTGTAAGAAAACAATTAAGCTGCAATTACAGATATTACCTTATGCATTGTCCCAGCAAGAATTCATACTCAAATGTTTAATCTGACCACTGAACCCTACTAAAAAGTGAAATAAAATGAAAAAAGCTGCTAACCCTGTAGTTTTTGCTTCAAACTAAGTAACCTTGTAGACTTCAGTATGTACTGTAAGTTAATATTATCAAAATTATATCATTCAGATTGGCTGCTGGCTTGGCCTTCTAACTCCATCATGGTAGATTTTTGATCATAACTAAGAGATTATTTTGATCAAATAATTTGAATACACAAAATCAAGGAAGAGAAAGAAATAAGTAAACCACATAGATAAATTACATTTTTCATCAGACTGGAAATATCTACAGGAATTTTGATTTTTTTTTATGAACAAATACATAAACGTCTGCATATGTTAAATTACACACACACATTACAATTTGTGGATGTACTTTCTATATGATGCATGATTAATTGCACTAAATAACATAAAACGCCTAGGCAGATTTCACTAGTTAACCATTTAAAACAGGAAAACTACATTTGATCAAACTGTAACTCACCTGTTACTCAAATCTTCGACTTCGTCATTAGTGCTCTGTGCTCCCTCCTCCAGTGCTGTGTCTTGCAACACGGTCATCTGGTTATCCATGTCAATTTTTTCCATTATATCCATGTTTTTGTTGATGCTTTTAAAGCACTAACTCCGAAAGCACGTTGAAGACCAGCAAGTTGAGAGGTTCATGCCCATTGCAGCAGGGAGATCTTTCTCTTGCTCAGCATTATCTCTAAATAGCCAGATAGGCATCCTGCATGCTCTCAGCTCACTAGCTGAACCATCTGTAAACTGCAATGCGTTATGGTCAGTTTGCTGTAGGAGTTTGCTAATAATTCAGTGGTATCACATCAGTGTGCTTGCAATCACAACTCATTCTAGAAAAGCTGACATTTTATTTGCCTGAAAGAACTGTAAGAATGTTACATAGCCTCAACTTCCTTATGTCAGATGCTGGGCACTTTTTCAGCTCTTGCCAAGGCTAAAAATACTTGCCGCTTAAGGGACATCTCTCTGGGGTTTGAAAACACAACCTTGCTTGACACACATCATACAAACAAGAAGTTTAGGAAATGGTGTATGTTGTGTATCAGAGTTTAAAATTCATTTGAAATGAGGAATGATTATGATCAGTATTGTGAAATACTGGAATATTCTTAAGACATACATGATCATCGATGGCCACAGACCAACTGAGTGCTTCTCTGCTATGGTACACTATTATTCAGAGAAACTCAACTGAATTGCATATTGAAAAAAGAGCTCCAGTCTGACAGGCATGTGCAGTGATTATGAGTTTTTTTAAATCCAACTGCAGGATTTAAAAAAACTCCAACTTTCAAGGAATGTGATGACACAACTTTCAGTGTGTCATCACATTCCTTGTCTCTAAATTTGATCAAAGCATCTATGATTGCTCTAAAATGCACTGCTGTAGAAAATGTGGAAACATGCGATCCTTGCAAATGTAGATATTACTAGAAAATGCTTGAATACTGTGTCAAAATTTAACTCTTTATATGGCAGACATGTTTAGTTACTTATTTAATTACTTGGAATAGAATAGTACAGTACCATGCAGTACAGTACAGTGCCGTATCTAGGAACAAGAAACACTATGAAGTGCTATGAAATACCCACTGAATGATTCATTGAGATGCATGCTATGAAACACTTTGAAACAATGTTATTTTCTTTTAAGAATATTTCACATAAACTATATCTTTTTCAATGTAGAAGAAGTGTTTTTGGCCAAACCCATGTGTGATGTCGCATGAAGGAAACCCATTACTGTCCTTGATAATGAGAGTCTTCAGAGGGAGTGATTTCCTCTTTCATGATTAAGTCTTTGGTCTTGTCTATGTAGAGGATGAGGTAATTTACTTCTCTGTAGAAAACGATATTGTTGACCAGTTCCCTCTAACCTGACACAGAGACACAGTTGTGGCCATACAGGGTGTAAAGTTTGGGCCTGAGGCAACAGCCCTGTGCTAATTGTGAGCTTAGCAAAGACCTTGGCTCCCATCCTCACCACTCGTGGTCTATCAGTGACAAAGTCAAAAATCCAGTCACAGATGGGAGGTCTGTCAGCTTCGCAATCAACTTTCTACCTCAAATTGTGCAGAAAGCTGAACTGTAGTCCAGGAAGATCATCCTCACATTTTGTTCTACTGCAGCCCAGATGCTTAAAAGTGTAGTGCATAGTCATGACCACCGTGTCGTCCACTGACCTGTTGGGGTAATTTCCAGTTTTTCAACGCATTTAATGGCAACTGGTGTGAGTACCACTGGCCTAAAGTCAATAAGGGTGGATGTGGTTGGTCTCTTTGGGACTGGAGTGGGACAACTGATTATGTAAGAGACAGATTAGAGGTGTACACACCTGCCAGTTGTTCAGAACAGGCCTTCGGGACTCTTGGTGATACACTATCAGATCCTGTTACGAGGGTTTACCTATTTCAGAGCCTTCAAGACTCCGCTGGAGCACAGTGTCCTAAGAGTTGCCATGGATTTTGAAGGGGTGTTTGTGTTTAATTTGTAAAATCTGGTGTAGAAACTGTTGAGGCTGGTAGGGTGGTGTCTTGTGTCTCAGTCCGGTTTGTGTTCCTCCTGTAGTTAGTGACAGACTGCATTCCTGGCTATGTGCTATATGTGGTGTTTTGCAGGTAGAGGCTTTCAAGTAGAGGCTCTGTGCCCGTTTTTGTGGCTCCAGTGAACTTTTGTAGCTCATACCAGGCCCGCTTGTAATCTCCTGTATCCCCTGACTTGAAAACTTCCCATCTTTTTCTGATCTTCATGCATATATCCAAATTAAACCCGGGCTTTTGATTTGAGAAAACACGAACAGCTCTGGAAGGGACACAGATGGTAGTGCTGATGCTCTCTATGTAGTCATGGATATTGTCTGTAGCTTCCTTGAAGATATTCATATTTGTGGCCTCCAGACACACACACCACTGCATCACACACACCTAGCAGACGAGAGAACTTCTAATTAAAGATGTAAAACACTGTAAACACACACAAATTTTTAGCAAATTAATTATTAATTGTCTGCTAGGTGTGTGTGATGCAGTGGTGTGTGTGTGTGTGTGTGTGTGATGCAACAACTAATGGGCGGAGCTTTCCTTGCACAAAAGTAAATTAGCCTAAACTATTTAAAAAATGTATTTAAGAGTTCTTCAGTAAACGTCATGGTTCTATGAAGTGCTATGAACACTTAATGAACCTTTTGAGTGCATAAAAGGGTTTATGCATGATTAAATGCTTCTAGCAAAAAAAAAGGATTCCTCTATTGTCAAAGAAGGTTTTTTGCTACCAACCATTTTTGCTAAGAATGTAGTTGTGGGCAATTTCATTTTACATGAAACTGTTTGTATGTTTTAACAAAGCATTCTGATTGAAAATAGAAAAAAGAGAAAAACTCCTGGCCTTAACATGTGGAGTACCCTGAACAGAATATAAAGAATATTCTGAAATGATTCACTTTCAGTTTCAATAACACTCAAGGAAAGTATGAATCCTCCTCAGTAAGGCATAAGACAAGGAACAAGCAACAATTGTTTTCCATTCCTGTGCTGCTCCCAACCAATTCTAAACTTTCACAACTGCAGGACTCAGATAATGCGTTAAATAATTGCACATGATTCGAGAGGACAAACACATTATCACGTGATTTATTTTCTGGTGCGGAGTCAGGACTTATTACTTACTTATTACTGTGTGAATTACTAAACTTGAAGCCCTCAGCTAAGCTGGAGGGTCATGGTGTCACCTGTTAACGCCTGTCACCTTAAGTATGCGTGAGCGTAACAGAAGATGAGCACGAAACAGGAGCCAGCAAAAGCTGTGAGCGTATACACATTGAGCGTGTTGTGTGTGTGTGTGTGTGTGTGTGTGTGTGTGTGTGTGTGTGTGTGTGTGTGTGTGTGTGTGTGTTTATGCTGGGGTTTTCTCCCTGGGCTGCATAGCAGGTGCACTACAAAGTATAACACTATAAAATCCAGCAGGGTTTATTTACTCATCTGCTGTTATTTGATGTTAAGCAAAATGCCTTGGCTTTTAATTCATCCACATTTAACAGGATTATCTTGTCTGTGGAATTTTTCCAGCAGAACACACAACTATTTTGGTCATTCTGGAATTAAGTAATTTGGTTTTTTTTTATAGTTTCAGTTTTGTAATGTTTGGTCAGTACATGAATGAATCACATCATTAAGTGGCTCAGATAGTGATGAATGACTTGTGATGACTTGTAAGAACTGGAAAAAGGATTCAGTTGCAGATAAAAGGTCAAGATCAAGCATACATGTAAAGTCCAAAGTTGTACGCCAGAGACACATCTAAGTCATGCCGGGGCAGACAGAAGGGTCAGGTAAGGCACATAATCCAGAAGAGACAGAACAAAACTCAAAATATGCAGAAAACGGATTATCGTAGGCAAGGCTAGAGGCATGAGTCAAAAACACACTGAATCAAAGTTCAGAGTAGACAGAGACAATGAATACAAACGCTTAGTACAGCGTGTAAAGCAATACTTCGCAAAGTGGCTTTCTAAACCAGTTAGAATCAGTAAACTTTATTGATCCCGGAGGAAATTGCTTATTAGTTTGCTTTGGCTGTTTGGTGATGTTTTACGTAAATGCTTAAACATTTATGAGCATCTACCTTGCTAGCTAGACAGTACATTTTATTATTTCCTCGTAAATTTAAATGTGATACTGTCGTGAACAAAGCTGAGCTGTCCCCTCATCCATTTTCCTCTTCGGTCAAATCCCTTCCTTTCCCCTAAAAATTAACAGGTTTATTTTGGTTATCAGTTCTTAGCGGGTTAAGGCGTTGCCCCTGCAATCAGATGTGGACTATTTGAGAACTGATGTACGTCGCTCTGGACAAGAGCGTCTGCTAAATGCTGTAAACGTAAATGTAAATGTGACAGATCCACACAGACACATTCCGATATCTTGTCAAAAATTGTCCCATAAGACTTGAAACTGCTACAGGTGCAAAAGGGGAAGGTATTACAGTCAGAAGACGGTATTAATAGAAACACCCCCCACCCTGGTTCTGTGTCCCATTTGGAAATCCCCCTCTAATACTGAGTTGGACACACTTCTGGCACAATTGGAATTCAGTAAGCTTTTGGAGCTTCATGAAAATTCACATCAGTGTCCCTGATAAGCTATGACCCATTTTATTAACCCATCCACACGCTGACCGCAGGCTGGGGTGATCTGGTTTATATTTAAGTCCACAGTATAGATTTTCAAGAAAAAAAAACCCCAAAAGCTTATGCCCTACAGCGGAGAAGAACGTGGGAGATGCAGCTGGCACTGCACTGATGCGGCCAACATCTAAACCAAGGCCTGAGGCTGATCACATGCATAATGAGAGCAAGTAAGTACTATAAGAAACAGTCTCTCGGTTGCAGAATGCCCTATTCTTAGCAGTTCAGCCAGAGTGCAGTATGCACTTGGGAACGCATCAACTCTGCTTGGAGCAACGGATCCCTCAGACGAGGCATCAGCAGTTTCTATATTGCCTGTTTAAAGGGGAAGTCCACTGAATTGTGATCATTCCTGCATAATTCAGCGTTTTAGATGTAAACAGTGTCATTCAGAGTGGGTTTGGTGTGAAACGGTTTGGTGTAGAGAAACTTTCAGCTTTCTTTCTAAAAAAATATACTTATTCCATATGATTAACCATTTCATGTTATAACTCTTTGTGAGTGAACCTTTAGAGGCATTAAACTCACCACCACTCTGTCTATCTTGTAAATTTCTCTTGGAGATTTTGTGTTTAACCACACTGATTGATTTTTTTTGCAGAATTTTTAGAAAGTTAATCTGTTAATTGTGTTTCTTCCTTACAGCATATGAATCAAATTTAAAAGGCCCATATACTTCTTTCACTTATGTGTTTCTGTGGGTTTGTATACAATCAGATTTCAGACAGAACTGCCATGCATGAATGAATGAATGCACAAATGTCCTGTTTCTTGCAGGCATTACAGCCAGGGTCCACCAGATGGCCCTCATCAGCTATGAAATTATGCTATAATGCACATCGCAAGCCCAGTTAATGCAATTAGGATAATATTTTGAGAGTTCTTATCTAACCGCTTATAAATAAATTAATTTGGCAGATTGGGGGATTTAAGAACATAAAATATAATTACTTATCAAATGTTGGGGGGTTCACTGAGCAACGCCTATCTATGTGAGTCTTTGTTCTGATCCCAGAGCTGCTCCTGGCTTGATATTTTTGGGTGTTTGATACAAAAAACACTGCAACATCATGTCAGTGTTACTCCCACCAAAATACCACCTGGTCAATAGCATCCTCCAGTCCGATACTGACCCATGTTGAATGTGTACAAAAGCACTGGGATACCTGACCATTACACCAACATTACATTTAAACACATAGACTTTAATCTTGTCACGTGGGAATCGCGTCAGGTAGGAAGGTAAGAGGCACCAGTGCAGACTTCCATGGTTAGAGGGTTTTATTTACAGAAAACAAGGAACAAAAAGGTGGCGCGAGGGCCAGTCTAAAGGGCACGGGAAAAAGGGAAGGGCGAGAGAAA
>JBBJLS010101679.1:0-20166 GCA_037577275.1 Bryconaethiops microstoma | reverse complement strand
GACTAGAGAGGAGACAAGTAACCAAAACAAAGCTCAAAACACAAACCAAAGCGTTCAATATAAACTGACACATGAGTGAATGGGCACTGTTAGTGAAGTCCAGTCAGTTCCACAATGTGTTTTTATGTGTTGCTAGTTCCTGAAATGTTTTTTTTTTTGACATCTTAAAATGAAGAATAAAATGAAAAATATATTCATCTTCTGAAACAGAAGTGTAACACACAGGTTTGACCACAAGAGGGCACCTGAACCCCTGAATGAAGACAGTGCAGGGGAACAGACCGTATTTATGGCTTTAAATGTTACAAAAAAATATATTGATATATTAATGATTAATCATGTATATAATTTCGTAAATCTTTATAGATTAAATAAATACATTTTCTTGTCCTTATTAATACATATTATAATAAATTACTTAATTTTACTATTAAATTAACGAATTTACTATTATTTTTAGTTTTACGTTAATAACACACACTGTCACACACTTTCATTGAGATCAGATGAGTGAGAGTCAGATCCACAGCAGATTATGTTATGCATTATATACATTATACATTATATCAGATGTTTATTTATATGGGTTATTGTACTCAACATGGAACCGAGTGAAACGAAAAGTACATTTTAAAGAAGAAAAACAAATACCCATCTCAATTTCACTAAATGTTCCAATCTCAGATTGTACATATAATGTTCATAAACGTTTAACTGTTTACAGTGCAGGGGAAAAAAAATAAATAAAATAAAAAGGAGAGAGAGATAAGGCAGTTGAATACAGTCGTGTACTAAGTTCTGCTGTGCTGAAAAATCCCTCCACCTCTCACATTAAACTGAACTCTGAGATCAGACAGAAACTAAAGTAACAAAAATATGCAGGACAACAATCAGACCCTCAGAATCTCAGAACCTCACCGATCTTTTATCAGAACCCCCCTCTGACCACAGAGCTGATCTGGACTGGAGGTTTCTGGGTGATGGACTGTTTTCAACCTAGCAGTGACATTAAAAACCCTCCACACACACACACACACACACACACACACACACACACACACACACACACACTTTCTCTCTCTCTCTCTCTCACACACACACACACACACACACACACACACACACTATTTATTTAAGCATGCCACAATTCTCTTCTCTACAGAAAACACCAAACACACAAATGAATAATGTTACCTCAGCATACTGAGCTCAATATTTTTTAACCTTGTGTGTCCTCTCTCTAACCATCCAACAGTGACCCTGACCCTTGACTCCAGCACGGCGAACCCCTGGCTGCAGGTGTGTGCGGGTGGGAGGAGTGTGTGCGATGGGCAGGTGCGGCAGGAGGTCCCTGATGGGCCCCAGCGGTTTGACACAGCGCCATGCGTCCTTGCGCGAGAGCCCATTTCCAGGGGGAGGAGCTACTGGGAGGTGGAGGTGGCCAATAAGACGGCTTGGGACCTGGGCGTGGCCAGGCAGTCAGTCAACAGAAAGGGCGTGGTCACACTGAGTCCGCAGGATGGCTATTGGGCAATCTGCCTGAGGAGGGGGCGGGACTACAGGGCATGTGATAGCGAGTCGGTGCTGCTGCCCCTGCGCGTGCAGCCCCAGAGGGTGGGGATATATGTGAGCTATGATGATGGACAGGTGTCGTTCTACGACCCGGTGTCGTGTGTTCATATCTTCTCCTTCACTGGGCAGAACTTCACCGAGAGCCTGCAGGCCTTTTTCAACCCTGACACGAACGAGTCAGGAGACAACGGAGCTCCACTAACCCTACGACCTGTTAGACCTCGGGACAGTAAACCTTATGTAACAATATAAACTTACCTGCTTATTGAAAATAATGTTAAAATAGAACTGTGGTATAAAGTTCATTTTCAGTGATTACCCTGATGCGTCCTTCTATTGAACCTTCTACTGAACTAAAGAAATAAAGTCCTCCTGAGGTCCTCAGGGCTCTGCTTGACGAATGCATTGTACCAGCATGTGATAGTAAACCACCAATGAGAACGTTCAAACAAACCTACTGATGCAAATCCATCCACATGTATTAATGTCGCCTCCCCCACGCACGCGTGCACACGCACCAACCTCACGTTAAGCCTTCTTCTTCTCAGTCTGTGTAATCTGATTATCTCCATAGACCTTCTGTTCTCTTCCTTCTCAAGCAAGTCGCAGCGCTGTGGCCCATGAGACAGAGTTACAACCAGAGAGGAAAAAGTTTGTAAACTGAATGTACATTTTATATTTTACAGCTAGCTATAAAATATACAGTGAATTATCACATACTTTTAAACAACACAATCTGGCACAATAGTGAGTGATTCAGTGATCAGCGATGTTTAAGAAACTGGAAATATGCAGTTCATTCATCTACATAAACTGTGCTGTATCAAAGACAAATAGAAAACGTTTGTTGATACAGAAGGAGGAGAGAGAGAGCAAGAGAGAGAGAGACAGAGAGAGAGAGACATACATAGAGAGAGAGACATACAGAGAGAGAGAGCCAGTGTGTGTGTGAGAGAGAGAGAGAGAGAGAGAGAGAGAGAGAGAGAGAGTTAAGCAGATTAGATCGATTCAATGAATCTGCATCTTTCGTTAGAGGGAGGGGAAGGGCATTTAATATCCAGCCTTAAACTGAAGAAGCAGAAGAAGGAGAATACCATGAACCGAAAGTGCATGAAGGAGAGAGGCAGCAGATAAACTGGTTTCCAGTGCAAAAGGAGGATGGGAGGAGTGGCCGAATTGAGTTGAGTGACTGAAACACAGACAGAGAGAGGCAAAACCAAACTAATATTCAATCATTTTTATCATCATCACCATCATCATCATCATCATCATCATCATCATCATCATCATCATCATCTCTAGCATCATTTTTAAGCTGCAGTTTCAGCTTGCTTCATTAAAGGTAAGTATATCTTAACTGCCACTGCCTCTTCTCTCTTTCTCTTTTTCTTTTTCTTCAGTCAAGCTCCTCTCACCTTCTGTCTTCACTGTGAACCTCCTTTTCCCAACTGCACCTAAAGGTCTTGGTAGAGAAATGAAGAAAGCTTCTTCATTAATCAATATATGTTTTTATTTTAAACATGTCCATTCCCAAAAATGACCAGTGTACGATACTTGCAGTGTCTTATTATCTAAAGTAGAACATGAAAGAAGAACTGGCCTGCAAGATTTGTCCTGTAGCTCCATGTGGAGATATATGAGAATACACTACCTGTAGAAATAACTGTACAAAACTAGGGGCCAGTTTCTCAGACCTAGATTATCAGTGTTGTCCTCTAGTCCAAGACCTTAGTTATGGGCTCACCTGTCTTAGACCAGGTCCTGAACACCCCCAAACCCCCCGCCGTCACTAAAGCTGTTACTACACCCTCCAGTCCTCCAGACCACCCTCTAACCTCTCACAAAGACTCCAGCAAAACTCCTACAGGCTCTACCTGATCCCAACTACAGGCTGCTAACTGCTCAGCAGTGATTTTCCATTTTCCCTCCTGTTATTAATCATTTCCACTGTGTAATCAGAGGTGTCGACCTTTTCAGTCTGAGGTTCCTTCCCTGAGCTTTAGAGAGTTTTTCCTCGTCTCTGTCATTTTTGGCTTACTCACTGGAGACTGAGACACAAATTCTGTAAAGCCATTGTAAATAGCGAAACATTAATAAAACGAATGTGGAAAACTTGCTTTCAAGCTATGGCTGGACATTTTTAGCTTTACTAAAATCTCTAGTTGCTAAATAATTGATAACACAGTAACTGTGTAAGTGTTAAGTGTCCATTTGTCATATGTGAACACACCACCGAGTGTGAAATTCGTTCTCTTTTATTTTATTTAACCCATTCACCAAGTGAAGCAGCAGGCAGCCACCAACGAGGGGCGCCAGGGAGCAGGGTGTGGGGACTGACCTTGCTCAAGGGTACATCAGTGGTGTCACTAGCAGTCCTGGGATTCGAACCCACAACCTTCTGATCACAGGGGCAACTCCCTAACTACCAGGCCCCCAGCTGCCCCTGTAAAGTTAGTAAAAGTTAAGCAGGAGTAGATATTAAAAGTCGTTGAACTGAATCTCAGGATGGAACCATGATGTTCCTTTCTGTTCCTCCGTGGTCTCATCCAGAAATGTCAGTGACTGTGGACGAAACAGCGGGAGACCTTCCAGTGAGGGATGTGGGCCTGAGAGGAGTTGTGTCCACAACACAAGGTGTGTATGTTTACGTTTACGTTTACGTTTACGGCATTTATCAGATGCTCTTATCCAGACTGACGTACATCAGTGCTTAAGTCGTCTACGTCTGTTCTTCATACCTGTAAAGCTAAACTTAAACCAACACCTGTTTTTACCAAGTTACTGCCAGATAAGATACACACCTTAACAAACCCTGTCAGAGAAAACAGTCAGAGGTTCATAGAATAGTAAGGAAAATACACAAGTTAGTGTTTTTGTATTAGCAGTGAAACAACTTCAATACTCATTAAAAGTCAAACATAAAACTTCGTATTCAAATGTAAAACGTGCCCCTTGGCCTCCACCAGGCGGCTGTTATTTATCAGCTGTGCATTTAAAAACTAGAAACCTGGGCACATCCTGTCAGACTAAAGTGGCCAGTTAAGGAGGGGCTTAAGTTATGTGCACAACTATAATAAAAAACAAACTTTTTGAACTTTTTTTGGTTATGAATATTAGGAGTTAGTGATTCTGGGGTGTTACTTTGTTAAGACCTGCCTTGTGGCCTTGCTGAAATGTTCCATTGAAGATAGAAACAAAAGCAATATGTGAAGTTTATGATTGGACATTTTTTTACATTTTGATCATCATTCTCAGAACCGAAAACTGAACTGGACATAAAAATGTGTGCATCGTTACACCTTGTATGATGCAAACAACATATTAACATTATAAACACAAGGCACATATGCAGGTCTTGAACTTGCTTTGTAGAAACATCTAGATGTTCCTTTGCACAGTGTTTCTTTGTCTAACACACAGAACAAGACCTGAGGTCCTGGAAAAGGCCACCACAAGTGCTGAAAATTAAAGGTAAGTCATCATTTCCAGATTAAATCTCAACCCAGAAAAGGGGGAAAGTCTGAGCAATGTGTTATTCATAGTATACTGCAGTTCAGATGTTATTTTGAATCTTCTGTATGTTTCTGTCTTTTTTCTGGTCTTCCAATCTCTCGTTGTCTGGTAGAACATCAGCGTGTGCTGAGGGTTCCGCGGGACCAGCTTGAGGATCAGTGTCTCCGACTGCAGGAAGAAAACACACTCCTCAAACAACACACTCGGATACAAGAGCAGAAACTACGCAGGCAAGCTTAATTTGAACCCTGCCTACTGGGATATTTTCTGCTCTTTTATTTAATTTCTTTTCCAAAACATTTTTGGTGAAATCAGAATGCTTCCTTCTGAGGACCAGCAAAATATCCTGGAACTTCTTCTTATATCCAGCATCAATCAGCACTAGAACTGATGTGTGTTAGGCGCTGTTCTTCCCTTTTGTTTCTCTTGGTCTGCAATAAAATGATAAACCTCTACATTAGAGGTCTGACCGCTCACAAAGCAGTGCAGTTGCTGTCAAGATAAAGAAATGAAACACAATAAAGGAATTTGTAACACAATGTTATTTACTAAGACATAACTGAGTAAAATGCTCATTACTTTCTTCACAGACGTGCTTCAGCAGTGAAAATATTATCATTTGGAAATACCTCAAAACAGAGGTTCCAGGCCTTGGTCCTGGAGTCCTGCGCATGTTTCGCCCACCTCAGCCCAGGACGCGTCCTTAAATAGGTGATTAGCTGGACTGATGTTGGGAGCAGGAAAAACTACAGTGTGATCAGAGGCCTCCAGGACCAAGACTGGAAAACAGGGTCCTGGGAAGTTTTCAGCCTGTAAAAGTTTACCTTAGTACACAGAACTGGGAGAAGTAGTTTCTGCCCGCCTCTGTACAGCAACCACTGCTCTCCAGTTCTGGAGCGAGCAGTCATTTCTGCAGCCGTGCGTGGGGCAGTGGGGTGAAGGCAACTGATGCCAACAGGCTGAACAAGCTGATCAGAAAGGCTGGTTCTGTTCTGGTCCTGTCCTGGTCCTGTCCTGATTCTGTCCTGGTTCTGTCCTGATTCTGTCCTGGTTCTGTCCTGATTCTGCCCTGGTCCTGTCCTGATTCTGTCCTGGTTCTGTTTTGGTCCTGTCCTGGTCCTGTCCTAGACCTGTCCTGGTCCTGTCCTGGTCCTGTCCTGGTTCTGTTATGGTCCTGTTATGGTTCTGTTCTGGTTCTGTCCTAATTCTGTCCTGATTCTGTCCTGATTCTGCCCTGGTTCTGTCCTGGTCCTGATTCTGTCCTGGTTCTGTCCTGGTCCTGATTCTGTCCTGGTTCTGTCCTGGTTCTGTCCTGGTCCTGATTCTGTTCTGGTTCTGTCCTGGTTCTGTCCTGGTCCTGTCCTGGGCCTGTCCTGGTTCTGTTCTGGTTCTGTCCTGGTCCTGTCCTGTTCAGATTTATACGTCACTAAATCCCTTTTCATAAGCCACTTGCACTACTGATCTGATTATATTATATCTTTTATAGTTTTGTTATTCTGTTGCATTATTGTTATTGTCTTTTTTAAACTCTGTATTGCCTTGTCTGTATTTCTCTTGTTGCACTGAGCATGCTCATGACAGAAGAATTTCCCTCGGGATAAATAAAGTTCTTTCTTGACTTATCTTATTCTCTCCATCTTCGTCTGTAAGGTTATCCACTAAGGTGCTGCGGCTGAGATATGGGCACTCTGGCCCGGCTGGGGTGCGAGAGGCAGACACAGAGGACACGATTCAGGAGCTGGAGGCTCGCGTGGCCACTTTGGAGAGTCAGAAGGAGGGACTGCAGAGCAAACTTCATGTGGCCAGACAGCAGATCCTGGATCTGACTGGACGATCGCACCACAGACCACGCACTGGTGAGAGGATTGGTCAGGGCTTGCTATGAAAAGTAACACCTCTAGTCTCCCAGGTGTACAGTTAAAGACTATGGCACAGTTTCCAAAGCACTTAATCTGTCATCCACTGGACCACTGGCTGGATTTCTTAGGAAAAATATTCTCAGCTGAGGTGTGCGAAAATTGCAGCAATCAGGTATGAGGTACTGATTAGTGATCACCTGAATCAAATCTTATTTAATGAGGAAAAATATAAAAACACTGCTGTAATCAACACTCCCCTATCGCAGTGAGACCAGTTGGATGGTAAAACACGTTTCATTGCCAGGATGCACTTTCTGCAGTACCTTGTGTTACAGTAGCTCTTCTGTGGGATCACACCAGATAGGTTAGCTTCCGCATTCCTACACATCAGGGTCTAAAGTTTCTTCTTACTGGTGACCATTGCATACCTGGAACCCTCCTCAAGAGATGGAAATTTTGGAAATGATCTGATCCAGTCATCTAGCCATCACAGCCTGGCCTACTCAAAGTCCTTCAGATGCTTAGGCTTGCCCGATTTTCCTTCTTCCAGCACATCAACTTCCAGAACTGACTTTCATATCCCACTCCACAACATGTGTTGGTATAAAACAAATGTTTTTATCATTTGTCAGTGAATTAAATGTCGTGGTTGATTAGTACACATCCACCCATTCAGCATATGGTCATTTAACTGCACTCACACACAAACACATAAGGGGTGTTTTAGCCTGGACCGCTTGTTAAATAAGTTAAATAAGCCATCAGGAACCTGTTTCATTCTGAGACAGCGGAGCACAGTTCTGTTCCTGGAGAGTCGGTGTCCAGCACAGTTTGCACAGTCTGTTTTGTGAGATTCAGAATGTTTTTACCTGGCGGGAGTTGACCTGTTGTCTTTCTCTCATCCTGTTCTAGCTCGGGGGGGAGACGGTGATGGAGGGATCAGACGGGTGGCCCGAACAGCCCCTGCCCGCTACGCACACGGCTCCCTGGAGGACACCAGAGAAGAGATTGAGAAATTGTAGGTGCTCCTGTGTGTGTGTGTGTGTGTGTGTGTGTGTGTGTGTGTGTGTGTGTGTGTGTGTGTGTGTGTGCCTTGTCTGTCAGAGAGCATGGGCAGACGGCAGGAAGTGTGTTTAAATGACTAACTGCACTTAAGTCATATTTCATTATGAAAGGAGAGTAAATTCTTCTCATCCACCAATGTAAAGTATTAATCTCTCTCTTTTATCTCACTTCTCTTTCCTCTATTGTCCTTCTCAGACATGCACTGCTCAGGTTTGTTGGCAGCCGCGATTGCATAGTTTACAGAAAACCCTCTATTTTTCACTGCTCCTCACCTCTGCCATTATAATCAGACTACCTATTTAACAGCAGTGTAAATTTGACATAAATATTATTAGTTTTAGTTTTAAGCATGAACGCACATGTTACTGACTAGTTCAAGTGCAACACCTTAAAGCTATCAGAGTAATTTAGTGCTTTGTTTTTTTCTTAGAGTGCCCATCAGGTCTTTTTCACTTTTGATTTGTTGGATTTTATAAATCCAAAAGCTGTTTTTTTTTTCTGGGGCTAAAAATGAGCTGCTTGTAAATTGAAATCACAGTTTGAAAAGTGCATCTCTTTAGAGATCGTGAGTTGGATCCACGGTGGTGCGACGGAAGCCGGTGGCATCACTGGGGCCATAAATATTGTCCATGATTGACAGCCCATCCTCTCTCCCCCCAGAGCGGGTGTCTCTTAATTGGTTTAACAGAATTAGCTGTTAGTGATTTCATTCCGGCGTGCTGAGATGTCCAGTGACTCGGATCGATGTGCTGGTGTTTCTCAACAAAACAGAGCAAATTGATTTAATTTAATTTAATTTAAATTAAACATTATTTCATTATTTCACAACCAGATTCGGCTTCACTGTCAAATAGAAATTGATCAGAAAAATTGTGTAGCGACACAGTCCTCGCGTATCTGGTCCCAGATCGGTGGAACTACATGCCTGACCTGTAGTACTGTATTTTCTCACCTTAGTTAAGAGAGAAGAGGAGGACTGAGGTCTGTTTAGTGATGAAGACAATCTACGCAATCAAACTGGGGATAATTTACAAATTTAGTGCACAAGCTTTTAGTCACACAGTGAAGCGCTTGACTTGCCTTAAGCTTTATCTTTTATCTCCAGCTTGTCTTCACTGTATTTACTGGATCTTCCCTTCGTCAGCAGATCGAGTGTTATAGAAACGCAGCAGATCAGGGTCTCGGAGCTGGAGCTGGCTGCTCAATCTCTCAGAGACACCCTGAAAGAGAAGGAGAGAGAAATAGAAGAGACGATGAAAGGGCTGCGCAGACAGCAAGCAGATGAACACAGGTGGAGATAAGAGTTCAACATTTTTGCATCAAATCATGATGACAGTAAACGTGAATTAAGCATTATGATGTTACATGTAAGTGCAGAAGCATTCCTGAGACTGCAGACACACACACCTAAAATGTGTAACACACACACACACACACACACACACACTCATACATGCACATGTACATCTAAAGACCTCACACCTCTTCATTTTTTGCAGATTTACCATAAAGGATAATGTCGATGTGATAAGACTGCAGAAGCAGCTTTCTGAGAAGAGCACGGCCCTTCTGGTCATTCAGGAGAAGTTTACGGCTCTACAAGAGGTGAGTGTGATAAAGGACATGGTCAGAAACTGATTTTGTATGTTTTCTATTTCCTTTTCTAAGCAACAGTACATTCTGAGTAGACAGTACAGTGAGTAGACAGTAGCTCAGGAATTTTTATATTTTTTGTTTTGTGGTATTTTGGTCATTTTCTCATAAAAAAGTTTTGAAAATTAGACTTGTCAAATCATCTGTTAACATCACTTGACTGGACTCAGATCACTTGACACCGGTTTTATCCTTTTGTGCATTCAACTTTTTTCCAACATTTTCTGCACTTTTTCTGTCAGGCTTATGAGTCCCAGCTGGAGGAGGTGAGTTTTAATAAGCGGCTTTTTATAACTATTATAAATATTTAATGAATATTTGATTCCTCATGTAGATTTTATGTGCCACTCAGTAAACACAGTCCAGTTATTGTCCTGGCCAGAGGCTAACAGTCAACAACCTGCCTTTAATATCAAAACTAGCATCCTGATACTAGTACTGATAATGATACTTTTAAAAGTCGTCCTGTGCACATAAAAGGAGAATACTTTATTATTTATTCAGTGGAAACCAGTAAATGTGAACATTGGAAATTATATTTATGCATGTGTGTGTTTGTGTGTGTGTGTGTGTGTGTGTTTGTGTGTGTGTGGGTGCCCCCGACCCAATAAGGATTAAGTGGTTCCAGAAAATGAATAAATGCTATAATTGTAATGTAATTTATATATTTTCTCTTGTCCCAGGGTCAGAAGTCCCTGCGAGAGAGTCAGGAAACTTTACTAGGAAAGGTGGAGGAGTTGAGTGAACAATTAAAACAGGAAAAACAGAGAGTTCTGACCCTAGAGGGTCAGCTCAGTACTGCCACTGTCTCACTGCAAGGCCTGGAGGAGGTACTGCATTTATGGCGTTTATGTCCTTTTCACAAAACACACACAAATTCCAGAAGGTGAGCCCGGGGGCTTTATAACTATTATGACTACTGTCAGATTCAGTCGACATTTCCACTCATTTTCAACAATGCTAGAATGGACAATTTTATCGACGCTTTCCCCACGCTGCCATGACCCTGAACACTCAGTATAATTTTCACAGGTTATTGAGTAATGCTTTTTTCTGCAATTTTGGCTCTTTATGCCTTAAACTGAGAGCATAGCTCAAACAGCCATGGTTCAAAAGTGAGTAACATAATGCTTCTTAATTACTGATCTACTTATCTACTGTAGTAATGCTTTTCTTAATTACTGATCAATAGTATTTATTCCCAGCATGTTGTGTGTGTGTATATGTCATAGTGTATTTCACATTTTTTTTTACTGGATTTATTTAGACTTTATATTTTATATCATTCTTGTCTCTGTGTCTCTCTGTGTCTTTGCAGTCAATTTCCTCCAGGATAATGATTCTAAATCTGATTCTGAATAACTAACCCCCTCTATGTGGACATTTCTCAATTTTAGCTGCAGGAGAGAGTCTCAGATCTGGAAGGGGAGAGGAACCTCCTGAAGAGAAGCTATGATGCACTTCTGGAAAGGTGGGTTTCAGTAATGCATCCCTCAAAACTCTGTTTTCTCTTTTTGTTTAATAGGCCAATCAAAGTCCAATATCAGCAATTACAAGTCCTTATATTATTGAAAAATTATTATACTGTTTTATACTCTTTCATTAATTAGTCATGCACTCTTCTAAACATTTTTTCCGTTTGTATTTGCATCGTAGCTTTAATTTAAGGCACTATATTATAAATGACATATTATATTATGTTCCAAAATATAATTAATTGTTGTATGACTATTTTCCAACTTAAAACTGAACAGGCTGTTTAAGATTTGTTTTGGTATTGGGGTTCATTCAAAAAGATGTAGGCAGAATGGATGGATGTATGGAAATGCACTGGCTTTATGTGACATTCAAAATGGGCTATTCTTTGTGTTCTTTTCACAAATGGACCATATAGACTGAGGAGTAAATGATGTTTTGAAGCTTTTATAAAGTTTCAAAACATCATTTCAAAAAAAGTAGTGACATTTTTCATGATCTGGGCACTTTAATTAGGCAACACATTTGTAGTCCATATATTGCGTACATAGCTTCTCAGTTTTTAAGTAAATGTATATATTTATTCAAAATGTAGTTTTGGAAGCAATCATTCCAGTCAGGTTCATAATCACACACATCTACTGATCTTGACTGATTTCCACCCCAGCACTCTGTCTGCCCAGAGCAACCAAGAAGAACATGAGGACAAAGAAAGAGAGAGGGAGCGACTGAGAGAGGAGAGGTGGAGAACTGAGGTGCGGAGGCTTGAGAATACGCTGGAAGATGAGAGGAGAGAGAGAGAAAACCTGGAGCGAGAAAAAGAAAAGATAAGACAAGAGTATGAAAGGACTCAGGAGGAGCGAGAGCGAGAGAGGGGTAAGAGATGTGTTAGCTCGTGAGTGGCCGTTACAATAATGGAACAGAAATATCTATTGTATAGCTGGGATAAGTAGCAATTTAGAAAAAGAAAATGGGACCAAACTGTCAAAAACTATATTCCTTTCATTATTTAAAACAATGGGTTTACTGTAATGACATATTCTGCACGTCTGGGACAGTTTCCATTTGCGGCTGAGGGCGGCGACAAAGTCAAACCACCAAAGAACGTTTGTCTGTATGAAAACAATAACTAAAGCTCGAAAGCTTTTGAACCCCTTCATTTTGGACTTAGGAGCAGCCTCTGACCAGCCTGGAAGATCTCTACATGACTAAACATGAAACTTTAATAACGCACAGTAACTACTGTCTCTAAGGGCATTTTCTCTGTAGCCCAGCACTTCCTGTGCGTCTCTCACACCACACTCATAAAGTAAATACAGTAAAAACACGTCTAGACGTTCAGTCAGTGGATTAAGTCGCAGAACGCTCACACAGCTTTCTGTGGTCTCAGCCCTAACATGTTGTTGTATTACTATTCATAAAACTTGACAGTTGTTTTATCATGTAGCCCTGAGCGCCACCCTGAGAGAGAAACATGTCTGCATGGAGCAGGAGGTGCTACAGCACAGACAAGAAGTGGCATCTCTGCAGGAGAGACTGGACAGAGTAACACAGGTAAAAGTCACTGATTCATACTGAAAGATTTAGAGTACAAACGGCTCATTCAGTAAACTAACGTTCTCCCTGCCTCTCTTCTTGTTATGTCCCAGGAATTTGATATGAGTGTGGAAGACCTGAGTGAAACTCTGATTCAGATTAAGGTTTGGAAATTTGTGCGTCCCAGAGAAGCAAAGACACCAAACTACATACATATAGAAGACCTTTTTTCCATTTATTCTCTCTTTCTTTCTCTCTCTCTTTCTCTTTCTCTCTCTCTCTCTCTCTCTCTCTCTCTCTGTTTCTGTCTTTCTCTGTCTCTCTGTCTTTCTCTCTCTCTTTCTCTCTTTCTCTCTCTCTCTCTGTCTGTCTTTCTCTTTCTTTGTCTCTCTTCTGTCTTTCTCTCTCTCTGTCTCTCTCTCTCTTTCTCTCTGTCTCTCTCTCTCTTTTTGTCTGTCTCTCTCTCTCTCTCTCTCTCTCTCTCTCTCTCTCAGGCGTTCAGGCTGCAGCAGGAGGGTCGTGAGGGGTTGTGTTTTTTAGGGACTGAGAAGGCGGTGGACTCATTTCGAGAGTTCTCTTCTCTACAGGCATCACATGCAGAAACAGTCCTAGAGCTTCAGAAAACCCGAGACCTGCTGCTATTGCAGCATCGAATCTGTAGTGACCTGCAGGTAACCAAACCTACTCCTACTATGAAAGAGAACAGACTCAAAACAGGCCACCATATCTCAGGCACAGCGGTCACAGTAATAACACATTCATGTAAAGGGTGGCTCCACTTTACCAGGCTGAGGTGAAGACAGAGATGCAGAGGGCTGACAGGGAAAGAGAGGAGAGCTGGAAGCAGGCCACTGAAAAAGACAAACTGTTGAAAAGCAGGGCTCTTCAAATCAAGAGCTTACAAGGTGAGAGATCTGGGAATAATGTAGCAGTTCGTTAGATGCGGCTCCAGAAAAAATAAGAGAGCGCTGCAGTTTATTTTTAAATCAGTGTCTCTATGAGTGTGAAAACATTCCATGCAGTGTCTGTTAAATTCCTACACAAGCACCTCATTCTGCTTTATGAGGTACTGATTAGTGATCACCTGCATCACATCTTATTTAATGAGTAAATGGCAAAACACTACTAGAAGTTTGTCAAAGGTAATTATTGCCATTTTGTTTGAGTGAACAAGAGATTTGTTTTCTTTGAATTATTCAAGTTCTGTAAACACTGCATCATTTCTCTTGTTTTGATGTTTGAAATGATGCTTTAAAGAACAATATTTTTATTTGGAAATTAGGAGAAATATTGTCAGCAAAGCTGTTCAGTTCAATACTTGCACCTATAAAAGATAAAACCTGAGAAACTGAACATTTTTGCAGTGGTTATTTTTTCCGGGGCTGTATTTTAGATCTCTCTTGAATATGAACGCAGCTGTAGCTTGTTACATTATGACAAAACTAACGTTGAGAATGTTCTCCCAAAAACTTCAAATACTTACAGCATCGAAGTTTACTTTTGTGCTTTTTCAGGTCTTAGAGTGACTTCCAATTGACTCCTGCTACAGATGTGGGAGTGTGTAGTGTTAGGAGTTCTGTATTTGGACTCGTGTTAGGGGTCCGGTATTAGAACTCTTATTGGTGTGCTTGTCCAGGCAGAGGATCAAACCCTAGTCAGATGAATTACCCACTTTCTTACACCGACCACACAAAGCTTGTAGTGCCAAGCATGCGCTCTGCCCCTGAACTACATGTGCATGTGTATTTCAATCCAGTTATTACTAAATAAAATAACAGCAACTATTAATACAAGAGATTTTAATTTTCTGTACATATGTTCAGACTATAAAACACATGTGAGGCCTATGTGTTACCCCACGTCCTGATAATGTGTAGAAACGTGTGTGTGTGTGTGTGTGTGTGTGTGTGTGTGTGTGTGTGTGTGTGTGTGTGGAGTGTTATCTAAATCTGGCTTTCTAGCTTGACTCTTGACTCCGAAAGGAGTGTTTTTCAAGGGTTGCTCCCCTCCCATGTGTATGTGTGTGTCCACGGTCGGAAACACTCTCCAGGATTCCATAAATCTCTTCAAACATCTCCCAGACAATATTTTTGCAGTGTGTTTAGTGATACAGAACAAGTCTCGGTGTAAAGTAAAATGAGCCCCACCGTGAATTCTCAAGACTCCACATGCTGCAGGCTGGGAACCAAAAGTCCTCAGAACAACAAGCTTTTAAAAAGAGGGCTCAAAACAGTCAGTGAAAAGAAGCCACAGATTCATTTATTCATTCATTTTCTGTAACTTTTCAATCCTTACTAGGGTCCCCGTAGCCTATCTCAGGGTCCAAAGGCGCAAGGCAGGGGTTCATGCTGGGCAGGGCACCAACCCACTGCAGAGAAGCCACAGATTATCAACTTTATTGACAGTCTACGGGAGTGGTGGTGGCCTAGTGGTAGGGTACTTGCCTCTGGACCAAGAGGCAAGTACCCTACCACTCAGAGGGTTCAAAAACTACCTCTAGCACCACCACTGGGTTCCTGAGAAAGACCCTTAACCCCCAGTTGCTCCAGGGAGACTGTCCCCTGTAGTTAGTGAATGGAAGTTGCTTTGGATAAAAGTGTCTGATAAATGCTGTAAATGTAAATGTCTATGTGGAACCACATCTAACAAATATTAAATACAGTTGACCCCCGAAATTCGTGGGGGTTACGTTCCAAGAGCACCCGCGAATTGTGAAAACCACAAATTGTGATGTGGTTAAAAAAAAGGCCATAAATGCCTATTTTCTATAGTGTAAACCCTAAATATGCCACCAAATATGCTCCCAAAACACTTTAATTTCACTTAATGCATCACCTCTAAAGAAATATAAAGGTAAATCCGTACTGTACAGTTTACACTGAACTGCTGTCTCACGCAGTGCTAGAATGTAAAATACTGATGTTACCCCTGTATATACTGTACTGTAATTCAAGTAAAATTATATAATGGCACTAAAAAAGCGAAAAAAAATTTAGTGCCATTTTTTTAGAGCTACGAAAATTTTAAGAAAGACTAATTTACTTGAGAGCGAGACCCAGACTAATGTGTCTGGCAGTTAAAATGAGGAGGAATCTTTTACAGTGATAACTCTCTAGATTTACCACCACTATTGTCTTCCAGGATCACAGACCAAAATGCATAACAGTGTGGGTACAAACTAGTACTGTAAGCAGGTAACATTCAGGTCAGATTTATGATAATATTTTGGATTTTGGCACATTAGTGAGTATGTGCTCTGAGAGCAGTTCTGTTTGACATCCATAGACATTTTCCAGTCAGCATTCTTGGACTGCCGTGGACTCACTCGACGTCAGCTTTCAGTGGTTGAAAACCTGGAAATATTTTCAATTCTAGTCACAATCTGATGGTGCATCAGTTGATGGCTTGCAAGTAAGAATTAATTAACAGTCAATAACTCATTGAGACAATTATGAGAGAGGTAAAACAGTAATTTTGCTCTTATTTGAAGCAAAAGGAGGCAAAAATGGACAATAGAAATGTTTAATCTCCACTAAGATTTCCAGTCCTCTGTTTTAACATCAACTCTTAACAATAAGAGTCCTAAAACTGATTCTTTAGAGAGATTCCACAGGAGACCAAATTTTGGAACCTTTAAATAGAGGTTATTCAAGGAAGCCATTTCCTAGATGAAATGTGCAAGTGTAAACTCTATTCAAGGGTTTCAAAATTGGATCTCCTGTCTAAATAGTCCCTTTTAGAACTCTTTTTAAGAGGTGATGTGAAAATGGAAATCTTAGAACAGATTAAATCGAGGTTCTTTAAGGAACCGTTTTATAGATGAAATGTGCGTAAAGAATGTTGTTCAGTATTCAAGAGTTTTTATCTTTTTTCCAGGAATGTTAAAGCTCCATTCGTTCTTTGCATTCTTGGGGCTGAAGAACACTTTGTGTGTGTGCGAGTGAGAAATAATCAAAGATATTTTTTAGAAAGCAGCATGGTCCCCTGCGTGGCCCGTGGCTGGGAGAACTGTGCCAGATGGGCAGCCGTCCTGCGACAGCGTGAGAAAGCGCCAAGAATTCTAAGCTGTGAGCATGACGACTGATAAAAATGGCCTCAAGTGCAAGGAAAGTGTGTTAAAACTCCTCACTGGCAGGCAGTAAGATTCCTCATTGTCTAGTTATCTGGGAGCAGGACCTAAAGAACCAAGACGGACGGTCCCTGCGTGGGGAAGGCAGACTGTGTGCTAAAGCTATCACACGCTGAGGTAACGCTTCTGAGCACCAGTTCAAAAGGAAATTAAATACTTATTTTTCAGTTTGTGTTCAAATGCCCCCTCCCACCGCAGACTCGGCCTGTTCCCAGATTTATGAGTCATTTTTTTTGATCATCTGTATAAAATGAGATTTACACGACAGGCAAAATTTCAAATATGATGCTGAATACGTACAAATGAAGCTTTCATAGATACAGCATGTGCCAATGCATCACATGTAACAGCGCTCATTAAAATAAATTAGATTTTGTTTACAGAGCCTGACATCTTTCAGAGACTTTTTATTGACCAATAATAAACACATTCATCTTACTCATGACTGCATGCGTTCAAGACCTTTCTGAAGTCCAATTTAAATAAATAAAAATGTTTCAAGCACGTTTGACCAACAATAGCCCTATTTAGACAAAATTCCATTTACGTGAGGTCGTGGGGAAATTTGTTTATCTACAGGTGTTAATCTGTGATCAACTACTGTTTTTCACCAAACTCAGAAGTGCTCAGATTGTTGTAATCTGGTCCAGATCTCTATGATTTGTCAAGCAGATGTCATCTCGCATTGGAAAAATGAGGTTTGTGACCTCTGCAACTTTGGAAGTAGTTTGGACATTTTTTTGGGTGGAACATCACCAAGCATAAGCAAATGAAGAAAAAAAAAACAAACAGAAATGTGAGATCCCACAAACAAGTATAACAAGACCTGATGGTACAACATCAAAACAGTTTTCTCTGGTCATGTGACCATTTGGGATGCAAATATCTGAATTTGTAGAAAGTGTAAACCACTAGAGACTTGCTCATCCTTCTGGACGAAAGAGTTTTATCACTTTGTTTTAATTATGGACTAATAAACTGATCCAGTCTAAATGTTGACGTTCTTTCAGTAAATTAAGACATGCAGGTAAATCTCTGCCCTGGGGCTCCAGGGGTCAGATCAGATCAGATCAGGGGGCCGAAGGCCATCTTGAGCTCTTATCAATGTGCCTTGCGCCACAACCCTCCCTCCACTCCTTCCACAGAGAACAACAGCCCTGGAAGCACCCAGTAAATTAGCTGATGTGTGAGGAGAGACAAACGAGTGTCTCGTAACCTTTCCGGCACGCCGCAGATAAGGCTGTCTGCTTGGCTGGAACTAACAAGGGAGTTGGAGTGTGTAAGCATTTTGTCACAGCTGTGTGTTCCGGAGTGTTTTTAAACAGACACTCCCATAAACACACAGCCAGATTCCAGGTAATCTAGTGCTGAAACACAGCAAGTGCATCAAACCATCAGTACATCTTCAACCCTAACCCTAACCCTGATGAAGGCAAAAAAAGTGTATTAATGCTTTATAGTGTGTATTCACATACAGTTCCAGAAAAAAATATTTTAAATCAGCATCACTATGAGTATGAGAAACATTCCATGTCATAACACTGCTGTAATCAACACTCTCCTCTCACAATGTGACCAGTTGGATGGTAAAACACTACTAGAAGTTCGTCAAGTTATTGCCATTTTGTTTAAAAGTGAATAAGTGATTTGTTGTTTTTTTAATTATTCAAGTCCTGTAAACACTGCATCATTTCTTTTATTTTGATGTTTTGTCATTTCCTTGAAAATTATGCTTTAAAGAACAATAGTTTTATTTGGAAATTAGGAGAAATATTGTGAGCAGTTCTTAAAAACTAAAGCAAAGCTGTTCAATTCAATACTTGCACCTGTAAAAGATAAAACCTGAGAAACTGAACTTTTTTGTAGTGGTCTCTTATTGTTTTTTCCAGAGCTGTATAATCCTCTTTCAAGGAACCAAACTCAGTCTTCTAGAAGTGGTTCAAAAGTGGACCAACAGAAAGGGAACTCAGTTCTTTTTATGTTCACAGTGCGAGTTTATTTGAAAGGGGACTCGGTTCTTATTCTGCTCCACTTCAGCTCAGATGGGGCCTCGGTATTTTCTGTTCATACTTTAGTTCTTAATCCAACCTGCCGCCACTGCTTCTTCACATTCCCCATTTTTGGGATTTTTTTTTCTCCATAAGAGTAGATGGTTAAAAGCTCTACCAAATCTCTACAAAAAGATCTGTTACTATTGTTCTTCAACTCATGGAGAGCAAGAATGCTTTGAGGTGGAGCAACTTGGTAGAGAAACTTGATCTTGATAAGGTCTCTAGGTCCCTTTCTTTCTTTATTTATTTATTTATTTATTTACTGGGTTGTATTTTTTATTATCATTTATTCATTTGTATTTATTGGTTTATTTCTTTATTGTCTGTTGTCTGTTTCCTGTTTCCTGGGGCTGTATCACGTGATCTACCTACGGCGAGGCGAGAGGATGAAAACTGTGAAAATTGTGTTCATAACGCGAGAGTTAACTGAACCGTGCCAAGGAATAGTCCGCCTCAGTTTGTTCGTTTCAGAGGGGTCTCAGTTCGTTTGGCGTGTTCATGTATGTACAAAAAATGTTGACTAATCGATCTGAGTTCGCTTTAAGGGCTGAAACGGACCAAGTGTGAAAACACCCAAAGACACTACTGTGCAATGCCATAGGCTTGGGCAATTTCATGACATCATCATCATCATTAAAATGCCCCAGCAACAACAGATTATAACAGTGATTCTAAAATGTAAACTGAATGCTGATTTTTGTATTAAATATCTGAGACACACTGATCAGATCTTTCTGAGAATTCTCTGGACATCCTGAATTCCACCACACACATGGAATGGTAATGTCACACGCATGTCTGGCTGGACAAACAAACAAACAAATAGTTTTGTTAAAGGAATAGTTTTGTAAAATATCAAAATGACGTTTTTTTTGGCGTGTTGAATTAGCGTTAATATTTTAATTAGCGTTAATATTTTAAAAAATATTAATGCGGATTAATCGCACCACGTGACTTTGAGCCCCCGCCACGTTCTGGCCAAAGGTGCTCTGTAAAATGGAGACGAATGCACGTAGCTCGGCCCAGTGAGTGGAAAGTTTACGCTTAAAAACGGACAGTTGGAACGGTTGATAGGAGTGGCCCACCAGACTGGACCCAGCACTCAAACCCAAACTGACCCATCCATCTTTAATTTGAGATGACTTGTATGCCGGGGTTGACGTACTTATCCACCCACCGATTTGTGCAATTTGTATGAGCAGAGGCGGGCAAAGTAGCTAACTTCATTACTTAAATGAAAGTACAGATACCACTAGTCAAATGTTACTCCAATACAAGTGAAAGTCATACAGTCAAATTTCACTTAAGTTAA
>JBBJLS010101671.1:0-20170 GCA_037577275.1 Bryconaethiops microstoma | reverse complement strand
GCTTTAGTCAAGGTTGAGGGAATTATGAACAGCTCTAAATACCAGTCACTTTTGGCCCAAAATCTTCAGGCATCTGCAAGAAAGCTGAAGATGAAAAGGAGTTTCACCTTTCAACATGACAATGATCCCTAACATACATCCAGATCAACAAAAGAATGGCTTCTTCAGAAGAAAATTAAAGTTTTGGAATGGCCAAGCCAGAGCCCAGACCTAAATCCAATAGAAATCTGTGGGGTGATCTGAAGAGGGCTGTGCACAAGAGATGCCTTCGCAATCTGACAGATCTGGAACGCTTCTGCAAGGAAAAGTAGGCAAATATTGCCAAGTCAAGATATGCCATGCTGATAGACTCCTACCCAAAAAGACTGAATGCTGTAATTAAATCAAAAGGTGCTTCAACAAAGTATTTGTTGAAGGGTGTGCACACTTATGCAGCCAGCTTACTGTATGTTTTTTTTTTTTGTATTTTTTTCCCTGCCAAATTTGTTTGTTTTTCAATTGAACTGTACAGGTTACAGGTCACATTAAAGGTGGGGAAAGTATTGAAATTATTTTTTTGGTCTCAGTTTTTACAGCACAAAAACCTGACATTTTAACAGGGGTGTGTACAATTTTTATATCCACTGTATGTGCTAGATTCATAAGATCAGCCAGTGGCATGGATGTTGACCTAGTCTTACTGTGCAGTAGGATTTCTGCACACACTGCCAGAGCACAGAAGGAAAGGCTATGCCAAAGTCCTGGTTAGAAGCGCCATTCTGAGGGGTACTCAGTATACTGCTTCATTGAGGAGGAGAACACAGCTGTCTTACAGGCTCTTTGCAAGTATGGGTTTCACAGAAGACCAATCTTTCAAGTGTACTTCGTATGACCAACAAAGCATTTCTCATCCACAATGACTAAGTTTGGTGACCAAAACTGTCAGACTAATACTGAAAAATGTTTTCATCTACATTTCTGAATGCTTTTTACAACAGGATGTGAAGTCACCATGCACCATGGTGAAAAACAATATCAACCAATAATGTTACCCTTGCAATATCCAAACCTATCAATGAGCAACAACGCTCCAAGACACTCCCTGAAACTGTGCTGAACTGTGAAATATAATGGTACAGAGAGAAAATGTATGGTTTTCAATTTCTATTAAATAATCTCTCTAAATTAGTGATGGGCATATTAATACCTTTCAATGTCAAATTTCCAAATGCATCACAGTACCAGATATAATTTACATTAAAAATGTTAGCATTAATAATGATTTCATTTCCAACAGAATAGTGAACCCACAATTGCTGAGTACTACGAGACGCTAAAAGAATGTCTTACAAACCAGGCAGCTTGTCTCAATTGGACTGTTTTGTTTTGCTCAGCTTTTCTTATAATTACATCAAAGTAGCGCTGGGTGGTATACCGGTTCATACCGAAAACTGTTTTTGTTATATGATATGATTTTTTCGTGTAACACAGTATCGGTTTAAATAGCCTAAACAACGTTCTGAAAGTTGCGCTGCTGGGAATTGTTTACGAACTGCTGGAACTTTTTCACTGATTCACTGCTAGGGGGACGGAACATACGGGAACTTTTCATTTGAAGCTCCGTATGAGTCGCGATATGTCAGATAAACAGCCTATGGATTATAGGGCTTACTTTTAGGGAGTGTGGTTTTGTGCAATTTTTTATTTTTGCGCATGTAATTTCTCAAAAATACTTTCATATACACCATAATATTAATGTACTTGCCGTTTAGTTTGAGGTCGTCTGATTCTGACGATATGTGTGTGATTCTGTACATCAGGGGTCACCAACATGGTGCCTGCGGGTGCCCCCAAGGACCACATGAGTAGCCCGTGGACCTGTTCTAATAACAGCCCAACTCACCAGTGAGCAGTATCTAACATTTAATTTGATCCTGTTGCTATTCTTTAATCACATTTGCATTTATAAAGATTTGAAAATGACAATATCTAAAAAAAAAAAAAATTCAAAAGATGTTTATTGTACATGAAGTTCAGATAAGTTTAGGTAAACTCTGTTCTAGTGTATCAAGCTGGTAGCCATTCGTATGGCTCAGTACCCGTGAAGTAGCTCCCAGTTTCAAAAAAGGTTGGTGACTCCTGCTGTACATCAACACAATCCTGAGTTAACAAAGATAGTTTAAACTAAGGGCTGAATAATCCCCAAAAGTGCGTTTTAGCATCTTAGCATTACGAAGAATCATGCTTGTGTTTAGCCTTTACCGGTTAGCTTTTCATGTCACAGCGCGGACATATATAGCATTTAGTACGACAGTGTGGACACAACCGCATTAGAGACCCAACTCCTTACCGTGCATCATGTCTGTATCTATGCTCAATAAGTCCAAAATTTGGCACAAGTGAGCAAACCACATGCGGTCTGTTTTGTTTTGCCCAAAATTTGTAATGGCTTCAATACTGTGTAATGTGGCTTGATGCAATTGTATTATTACTGGACGTTGCACACTTATTTATTTGTTTAAATATTTATAATTTAATGGAGGTAAAGTTGTATTCAAAAGTCGCTTTAATGTTCCAGTGGACAGAGATTTTTAACTTTAACAGAGTGTAATTGGTTTACAAAAGATGTTTACTATTTATTCCTTTTCCAAAACACCTGTTCAGTGCAATGAAACTTTTGAAAAGCACCTCTGGATACTTGAAAATAAGTATAGTTTTGCCAAAAACATACTTTTTAGAGTATGAAACTGCAGTTGGCTTCCACATCTTCAAGTAACACTGGTGAAAAAGCAAATGCGAGTTGGATGCAGTAATTCATTTAAAAAAAAAAAACAAACAAAAAAAAAAAAAACTCATATACTTTGCAACTGATATAATTTTGAAAAAAATACTAATAAAATGTTTGTCATACCGCCCAGCTCTACATCAAAGTGAACCTTACACAATACTGTTAAAGTTAACCAGATAGGTTTGCACTAGAGAAACATACTATTAGTTCATAGTAAGTAAAAACTAAACTAATAGTACAATCATTTCAGTTTCAGTTAACAATCATTTCAGTATTTATTAGCTGCTCTCGATTAGGGGTTGCTGGAGCAGATCAACCATCTCAATTTCCTACTAATTCATTTCAGTGAACTAATAATATAATTTAAAATCAATAAATTAATATTGTTGTGTGACACTAAAACACTGGTACAAAGATATACCAGCATTGATATATGTCAATCAACACTACACTGTATTATAAAACGCAAAGTAAATAGTTGCTACAACCTTATTCCAATTTATATAGTTTCCAGACTCCACGTTGGATCTAAGGCAAGCAGGTAACCAGTCTTATCCATAGCTGGTGTTAGTGAAGATTTTCATTTCAACCAAGCAGGAGCACGATACTTAACTGATCAGTTGTTTAAATAATGAGGCCAGCTGATTAAACAAGTGCAATCACTTGCTTCACTGAAATGAAAACCTGCAGTGACAAGACTTTGTGGATAACATCAGTGACTTATGATCCAACATGATCAAATATTTTAGGCTTTGCAGACTAATACTGACATGCATTGAAGAGAGCTAATTCTACTGCACAATCTCCCAAAAGAAAATCAATGTGAAACCAAAAGTTTGTTTGATCACATTCCTGGTCACAGGATGATTCAAGACAAAATTCATGTTTTCCTTTTATCTCCAATCAAAATGTAATGACGCCTGCCTCAAAAACATCCTCGCAGTTTTTCTTTAAAAATAAACTATATACAGTAATCCCCCAGTTTTAAGCGGATCACGGAGTTACGGATTCAGTCACAGGCAAATTTCTTCTGAGAACCGAACTCTCCACAATACGCAGAAATCTCCACAATAACGCGGATCACGGAAATATTCTCGCAAAATATTTTTTGCTTTTTTCGTGGAAATGTTTTTACGCTGTAAATATGTTTTTTCGCTTGTTCTAAGTTATTAAAAATATATAATTTACTAAAAAGTAAATAGTAGCCCAAATATAAATTCAGCTAAATTTCCAGTTATTGGCTGCTGCCCTCCTGTTTTCGTTTCATTCTTCCAAAATCCCTATGCCGCCCAAACGGACGGCCGTTCTGGACTTTTCCAGAAGAGAGAGAGAGAGAGAGAGAGAGAGAGAGAGAGAGAGAAAGAGATCTAAAGGAAAAAAATGACTGAATTCAAAACACTAATTTAATTTTAAATTCAGCTTAATACATTACCCTTAACGAAAATGTATACGGGACAGACTGGCAATCTGTCCATTCTGCCGCGCTGAATTTAAATATCTCTCTCTCTCTGGGAAAGTCCAGAACAGCCATTCTGACGCGCTGAATTTAAATCTCTCTCTCTTACTCACTCTCTCTCTCTCTCTTCTGGAAAAGTCCAGAACGTCCGACAGGTCGGGCCCGAGACAGCTGTTCTGTACTTTTCCAGAACGCACAGATTGCCAGTCCGCCCCTGTATACATACATGAAATTAAAATGAAATTAAAGTGTTGGGGGAGCATATCGGGGGGCATATTTAGGGTTTACACTATAAAAATAAGCATTTTTAGGCCATTTTTATACCAAAACACCACAACGCGTTTTTTTACTATATGCGGGTGCTCTTGGAACGTAACCCCCGCGAAAAGCGGGGGATTATTGTAATTAAATATTATTAACCAATAACATGTTTCATGTCCCTCTTTTATCACTGAGCACAAGGCAATTGTATTCATGTTATAGAGAGAGAAATATTCTCAAGTAGTCCAAAGATTTCCTGTAAAACCTCATTACCAAAAGGTAGAACATTAAAAAAAAAAAAAAAAAAAGGAAAGGAAAAGGAAACAACATTTAGCACTTAACAATGTTAAGTGGGAGTTGTTTCCTTGACTGATTAAAACAGTAGGTGCTCTAATAACAGTATAAAAATTACACTAAGGTCAACTATATGTTCAACACTTAAAATATAAATGGAACAGCAATAATTATAATTAAACTGCCTTCACAAGGTTTTCTGTATTCAGTGAAAATAAACCTTTATGATGTCAAAGTTCCTACTAGTTTGTTTATTTAGCCGTTTTGTTTCCTCCCTTGCTTTGACTCAATCTTGTCAATTACCACCTGCCAGAAGGCCAAGGGTCACACTATAAGAACCAAGAGCAGAACCCTCCTTCAAACTGTAAATACTACTTGCTTCAAAAAATAAATTAAGAATATATATTTAAAAAAAAAAAAAAAAAAAAAAGTAATCCAATTGCACCCCTTAGAGAAAAAGTGCTTTAACACCCCCAAACCCAAAACTGACTATTATGCAGAATCTTACAGAGAACAATTATCTGGAGGCCATGAGGGAACATCTGAAATGATGCTTAATAAGTACCTTTATTACATAGCCAGATTATCTCAAGGTTCTACCTTTGCGTGCATTTAGAGAAACATAAAATTGTGGATAATACAACTGAATTGGAAAATGATCATCTGGCAACTATTATGCAAAACAGAAACTTCTGTCACTAAAAAAAATTGCGCTTTATTCTTTAGTACAAATCTAAACAAAAAAAATGGAGGCATATACCTGCTAGCACTACAGGAGTGAACAAGAGTGAAAAAATCCTCTTTATGCTTAAACGATGTGAAACATACCAAATCTTCATATTCAGGAAAAATACATTCATAAGTTTATTAGTGTAAAGTATTAGGTCTAACACACAAACTCTCACCTTTTGAAAAGTGATGTCCCTTACCTGTTGTAAGGGATGTACATGTGTAGTTCCTACACTGAGTATTCATTACTAAATATGGAAGAACAATGATATTCAGGGTTCATAGTTATTTTATGCTGATTTGAGACCAGTGTTTGTTTTGTTTGTAATATCGGGCCTTGCAAAAAGGAAAATGTTAATAGTGACATAACCTAATACTGAGGCAATAAACAGTACCGTAAACACTAAGTACTCTAGTCATGGTCCCCTTTTTGGTGCTATATATGTGAACAAGGTTCTTCAAATAACCCTTTATTATTTATTATTATCATTTATACGTGTTTTCATCATAGAGAAGAATCATGGCAGAGATCCATTTATGCATTCAAATGGTTGTTTGAGTGTTCATGGTTTTATACAGAGATATTACCTTTTCTATGAAAACCTTGATGAACCATTTTAAGGTGTATTCATAGGTATACTCACTACACTGATCTTACACCTTTTTCATAATCCTAAAAAAAATCAGAGATAATGTAGAAAACCTGTAGAAAATGTCTGATTACAGTTCCACATCAAAGGCATGTTTCTGTTTCAACCCCAAGTTTCTCCATATACTCCTCAAGTCGGAAGAGCCATTTTTCCCAGTATTGCATCACTTGCTCTGTGTTGAGACAATGAGAATGGGCTGGGGAGCCATCTTTGTAGGCAACCACAATCAGTCCATTTTCTACCTGCAGACAGATTTCGAAAGAGTATAAAGACAAAATGTGAACTTATTACTTTCTGATTATCTGCTAAATGTATATGTAATAGAAACGGCAGACATGTCTGATGTAAATTTAAGTCCTTAAAGGTGTCAGCACCCTTTAGATTTCCATTCTCCATTCCTTTGAAGAATAACTTATTTTGCATTCTACACTGTTCTCCACACGATACCTGAATAATAGGTAATTAATTTAAGGGTTCAATCACTGATCCATATTTGATCAGTTTTAACCTGTCTTTCACTGACTTCACATTTAGTTTATGGTGTAAATTTATATACATAGTGCATACCTACTAACATATTTACCTGGTAGTTGTAATTGTCGTCACTGTTTAAGGCCCCTATGTAGGCGGCCACTTGCAAGGGGTTGTCGTATGTGTTATGAAGGAAAGGTTTGGGCTTCTCCGATGTCTTCCAGTCTATAACACACAGTGAACCCCTGTGTAATAAACAAAAAAGTCAAAAGCTAGCTAATCATTGTAGAAAAGTAAGTCATCATCCAACTGCCAGCTAATCACTGTAGAAAAGCAAGTTTTAATCCATTTCTTAAATTGAGTAGTTGTGACAGACTCTGATCAATGCATTTCAAAACACACAGCACTGCTTCTCACTTGTACATGGCGACACAATCCACGATGCCCAAGTATCGCAGTGACTGATGCTCCACAACACTTTCGATGGCTCGGACTCCTGTGACATCCTCTAGCACGTAACTGATGCTTTGTAAATACCCAGCCACTTCCTCTGGGACCTCTTCGTCTTCTGGGGGCTTTTCTTGGGTCAAATCCCTTTCAATAGCAGAATGGAACAGTCTCCCGTGTTTAAACAGATCTAAAATAAACAGAAAGATAAATATAATAATAATAATAATAATAATAATTTATTTGTATTGCACTTTATATTTTATCAATCTCAAAGTGCCACAGAGTAAAAGAAAAACAAACAAAAATATGTTTAAAGCCTTGGGGATATTACTGTGAAACATATGCATTAGGGTAATCAGGGTCATACTCATGGAGTATTCTTTGAATCCTTCCTCGCCCAGCTCGGCGATCTTCCTTCTTTTCCACCTTTCTAAATACAAGAGCTGATGGGCAGACATGGTCTTCTGCAGGATTTTTGTCACGCTGGGTGTGGAGGGTTGAGCCGAGTTTCTGTGTAATTTAATGCGGTTCATCGCGACTTCTTCAGACATTGGCTCGAGGCCACTTTTTGCCTCATTCAAGAGCGGCCACGATTTTTTAAGCAATTTGGATGCCTGGCTTTGTTTAGATCTTACAACGGCCCCGAAGAGACGACAGTCTTCTTTCTCGATGCTTTCTGGAGTCTGTGAGCTTGTTCTTGTAGACACCACTGCCCTGACGAGCGAGGAGTAATGTTCTGACTCCACAGAGCTGTACGGGTTGCTCTTTTTTCGTGCTAACAAGGGCGGCAACGACGAAAACCAACAGCTGACCGAGAAATGTCCAGAACAAACGCTCACACAAAGAGGCCGCGGCCACAGTTTACACACGTGCATTGTGACTCCCGTTCGGAGGCCAGAGATACTTTCCTAAAACTATCGCAAACTCGCCGTAAACCACTTCTGACCCCTTCTCTTCACAACTCCTCCAATGTTTTGAATGTTACCCCTCGGCTAGTAGGGATTTGTAGTACTCGGGTTGCTCATAATACGACTTTGTCCGGTAAAACTACAATTCCCACAAGTCAAAATCTCGCTCCTTCAAACAAACGTTCCGACACGATCTGGGAGGTATTCCATTAAACAGGATTAAGGGGAAGTCTGGTTTATTCTTTTTTTTAAAGTCCCACTTACTTAAGTGGGAGTTCCGTTCCATCAACGCGGTTTAAATGAATCCCCGCTTTGTTACCATGGTAATTTACACTAGAGAACAAGTCTGCTCCAGACCAGGCTAACGTTCTCACTTAGTTAAACTTTGTCGCAAAGAATGTCGGACGTGTGGAAACGGATTCCCGAAAGATCATTCCGTCATGTGAAGTCACGCGCTATCACTACTCATTAAAAAAGACTATAAACGTCTTAGGATTTTCATGGTTTTAAAATATTAAATAGTTATAGTATTGTAAATGTCAAACAGTAAATGCAACAATTGAAATCAGAACTAAAAACAGATACTAATAATGAGAACATAAAGCATAAAACACTATTATTATTTAAAATATAACAACAATTAAAATTATCATTAGTTAATTAAGATAATTAGAGTCAGCAGAAGGAAGAAAGACACAAGTATGCACAAATAATTCAAAGGGCATTCAGACCACCAGCTCCAAGGGTCTTTAGGGACAGAATAAACTCTCTTGCCTTCCCAGATGACTGAAGCAATTTTTGACATCTTTGTCACCTTTCCTGGCCATTAGCCAACACGGAGAATCAAAGACTATTTCTATGCAATAGCAGGCATGTGACAGTTAAAATACACCTGAATGCAAAGTGACCTCCAGGCTGTATTGTTGGGGGGTGTCTTTTGAACTGTACGAATGTCATACTCAACAATACTTTCTACTACAGGGGAGTTTAATTGAGTCCTGCTTGGGGACAGGGGTTATGCCTGTCTGCCATACCTTTTAACTCCTTACCCAGAACCTCAAACTGAGGCAGAGAAGGCATTTAACAATGCCCACAGCAGAACAAGGGCACAAATCAAGATGTCCTTTGGCCAACTAAAGTCAAGGTTTGAAATTCTTACACGCCACATTACTTTCAGACCAACATTTCAGGCTAACATTTCTTCCTGTAGATTTAGGTGCCTGAAAGGTCTCAGAAAGACATTCCTGCCTCTGAAGAGGGAATAGATGGAAGGAGTGTGAGGAACCTTTATGGAGACACCTATTTAACATAGCCACTGGTGATGGTCAAAGTTTAAAAAAAAAAAAAACACTGTAAGGGAAAATCAGTATATTCTAAGAGAAATCATTATATTCTGTTAGTGATTCCTACATTTGAATGATTCTTTCTTTAAATGCCATATTAATGTGATTCCAGGCCAGAACCGTTTAGGGCACTGTGACATGATTGAATCAAGGTTATTATTTTGTGCAAACTCTGTTTTTGAGCTAATGGTTTTCAGATAAGGTGTTTTGTTCAGATCACTTTGAGCTTCTTCAAGGGGGCTAGAAGGTCATATAGGGGCTTGTAGAGTATCTTGAAGGAAGGGAGGCACCATGGACTCTTCCCATTTTGATAAGGTGAAAGGTCTTTTGAAGGTATAAGAGTCCTCTGCGAAGGACTAGTTTTTCAGAGAATCCTTCAGACTGAGACTGCCCCGGAATGAACGGTCTCTCCTTCAGCAAATAAAGTCTTTGTTCTGAGCGAAGAATCTTTGTCAGTTTGCTGATTTTCCACCACACTGGACATGCTGAAAATTGAGAATTTTCTTTATTCAAAGATGTGTATTAATCAGACATTGTTTGAAGCTGTGGAGAGAGAACAGAAAATTAAACTCAAACCATATACCTTTGTTCTTTAAGTGTGTACTTTCATCCTTCTCTAGTTCCTTGATGTCCAACTTTGTTTTCTTTATCAGAAGCCTTTTGTATTCAGTGTCTAGCTTCTCCCTTTCAATGCACAGGAGCAGCGTTCTTTCATAAATGGCACGTATATCCTGTGACAAGGGATAATAGGTCACAAAGAAGCTTAGTATGTTGTTGTTAATAATAAGTAGTTACTCACTTCATTCTTTGCTGAAGGGGACCGTGGTATGGTTAAATCCTGCTGTAAAGTATATTGTTAGTAAATTCTTCAGACTGCAAACACATCCAAAGCATTTTACATGTTGTCGTACTCTGGCATGTCAGTGTCTGCTGACACTGTTTCCTCGTGAATAGGCCTAGATGTACTGGGGGCATCAAACTGCAAAATGAGGAATAGTAATGTTTTTGAAGCAACAGAAAATTGCATGAAACTATCCTTTATTTACAACAAAAAACATTACATACTTACACATGGGTCAAGAGTGTCATGAACTGATGTGGCTGTGCGATCAGAGCCAGAAATCTCCTCTCACTGCAGAGACTGGCATATCAACAGTTATCCGATATCACTATTAATGGATGGACACCTAGAGGAAAAGAAGTGGACAATACCTTCTACATATTTTACCCAGGCACCTGGGGGGATGATCTCTGTTGATACCACCCCTTCTATTCCTTCCTCCTGAGGCCATATTTTATTGAAGCTCAGTGCGAGGTCCTCTGCTGGTGTGAGGTCCTCAGATGGAGGCCCCCCACCAGTAGCAGTGGCCTGGCTCATTTTCTTAGTGGCTACAATTACATTTTATAAACTATTGTGATCAAACTAACATTTTCTCATAAGATACTTACCACTGTGGAATATATTTTTATATTTAGTTTTGTAATGTAATAGGGAAGGACGGATATTCAAGTCAATGAATAGGCAAGTGGGTCAGTCAGTGGAGATCAAAAACATCTAAGTCAGTAGAGCTGTATTTAACAACTTAGTCTTTGTAGTCATGGGGGTTACACATAGGCTTAAATTGTATTTTCTAGACCATAGTCACATAGATCAACAATAAGTTTATTAGTAACATGGAAAGACAAAATGCAATTTAAAGTACTTCATGGAGAATAAAAAGTTACACTAGAAAGTAAAACGAACACATGAAACCAACAGAGAGAAGGACCTGTCGGCCATGAGGTTCAAACTGGGAACCTTCTTGCAGTGAGGTGTTAATATCTGTACCACCAAATCACTATAGTCACAAATACTCGTAACATGTACATGACTTATGCATCTGCCAAGCCACCACTCTGGCTTTATTGACGGCTATTGCCTTTTTTTGTTATAATATTGTTGTGTTCGATTAGCGCCATCAGAAGCGTTTGTTCTGCTGTTGATAAAAGGCTGCTCTCGTTTTGCCCTCGTTCCATGTCATTTCATCTACCTCGCTGCCATCCATTTCATGTGGGCATCTTGAATATCTCAGGCATGCGTATTAACTGATACTATGCAAGTCTGTCTTGAATTACCCTTGATTGGAAAAGTCTGAACTGTGTTAGTGGAACGATTTGAGGCTTAATTGGGAGATGGTGCTAGTTTGAGTCTTACTTTTTCGAGGGAATCTGGCTTTCTTTAGCTACTTTCATGGAATACCCCCCTGGTCAAGTTTAAATAGGTTTTTCGACCTTGTTATTGTGTTATGCTATTGGTTGACTACTAGTGGTGTGCAATACAAGATTTAGTATCGATCCTATACCAAGTAAATACAGGGCCACAATCGCTGAAACCAATCCCGATATCGATACTTTTTCATAATTAAGGTGGATGCATTATCAAATTGCTAAATCTGAATGAATCTGAATGACCTTTAAGTGTTTTAGAATTTTTCCTCCGGATTCTAAATTATATAAAACCCAGGACAGAATTTGGGCACAGTTATAAATAGAAAATACTTTATTATCATAATATCAATAACAACAGAAAAATAACAAAACAATTTTTCTAAAATGAAGTACACAAAATTATCACTCCAAACTACAAAACAAAAATAAAACAAAATTTCTCCTCTTCAGTGTACTTCTTTTCAGGCTTAAAAAAACAAACAATGAGCGAAAATATAATTAATAAAGTGAAAATAAATAAACAACCCCCAAAGCCCACAAGCCCCCCTGTCGGGTGTCAGGGGGTCTGGTTCTGTCTAACCCAGGGGGTGAGGGATTTCTCTCCTCCTCTCTGTTTCTCTAGCTCTGTTTTCTTTTTTTAATGATTTTTCATATGCTTATATGAATTTGTAATGTTTCCAGTTTATCTTGCAGCCTTTTAACAAATTAGACAGCTTGCTGTTGTTTAATTTTCAGCCTGTAAATATAGTCACAGGGCGCTCCTCTTCCTCTCCGCCCATCCTGCGCTCCGTCTCTGCGTGTGTGTCTGTGTGTGTGGGCGCGCGCGCTGCTTGCTTGTTTGCTTCTATGGTGGTTGCCTGGCGCTCCTGAGTTCACTTGACAGTACAACTTCAAGCTCCGTGCTGTGACTGGAGAGGCACTAAAGTGTCGATCTCATTACACTGTTATCATTCAATATTAATACCAACGTAGGTATCGATATTATCGATATTTGGATCGATCCGCCCACCACTACTGACTACAATGCCTATCACGCATTACGCCAAACAACCATTAGAAATCCCCAGTCGTAAAACAACAAGAAATCATTATTATGATATGTAACAAAAAATGTGTTTAGAATTTCAACCATTAAGTTAACCACAATTATAATAAAAAATGCCTCACTTCTGACTAACCAAGTGAATAACAAAAATAAATTTAGACATTTATGGAGGGGGATTCTGTTTTGATACCCTCACAAAATGTACAATTCACAGTGCCTGAAAAATAATAACCTTAAAGTGGAGTTCCACATATTCTTCAAAATTTCAAATGGTTAATATGGGTAACAACATGAACGTCTGCGGCTTACGTGTCATTAAAAGTTACCGCACGCAAAAAAGTAACAGATACATACCCAGTTTAGTGACTGAATTGTGTAGGCAATTAAAAATAAAGGCAGAGTACACTTGTCATGCTTTAATAAATGGTAATACCTCTTTAGCTCATCTGCTCATCCTCTGCTGCTATTTTGTTGTATTCATGATATTTGTATGGCACAAAAACTTAGCCTAGTGGTTAGGGTGTTTGCCCTGCTATCAAGAAATCATGGGTTCGATTCCCAAGGTTGCTAGTGGCATACTGAAATACCCTTGAGCAAGGTACCGTACCCACGGTGTTCTTGGCTGCCTTTTGATTCACTTGGTGAATGGGTTAAATGTCGAGGAAGACGTTCGCGCTGTGGTGTGTTCACTTACGACAAAATGGTCACTTCACTTCATTTTATAAACAATTTGCACTACTGATCTGCTGGTACAGGACACTAAATCTTACACACAGCAATGTCATTGTTACAGTTATTTTGTTACAATAATGTCCTTGTCGTGGCACTATTGTTATTGTCTATTTTTAATACTATTGTCTTCTATTTTTCTTGTTGCTCTGAGCATGCTAATGACAAAAGAATTTCCCTCCGGATGAATAGTTTTCTTTTCTTAGTTTATCTTACTCCAGCACAGCAGGGGGCGAGAATGCGCCCCCTCGTTGAGTTGCCTGCTTTAATTAAACGCCAAAGAAAAAGTAACGCGTCCCTTCCTTCTTTAGTAAATAGTAACCTCTGGTTTAGCTGGGGGGAAAATTACAAAAGCTTCAACTGTGTACCGGTAACAGACACAAAACGCGGCATTGCTATCATGACATCCCTTTCACAGGACAGCGACAAGGAGAAGGTAGGTTGTGCTATGTACGGTGTTTGTTAGTGATCTAGAATGTACACGTAAGTCTCAGTGATCTGGGAAAGTTCATTGGTGTTTAGCTTTGGAATTCGGGAACGTTAGAAGAGATCAAATAAGATAACCCTATATTAGTCTCAGCGGTGGGAAATTTGTCAAGTTTGCAAAAATAAATAGAAAAAAGAAGACAGTATAATATAACGATAAAATTGTACAATATAACAATATAATATAAAAGAAACTGCACACTACACAAAGTAGTATACAGGGGCGACTGGTGCTCTAGTGGTTAGAGAGTCGCTCCTGTGATCAGAAAGTCGTGGGTTTGAATCCCACGATTCTGCTAATGGTGCATGCGGTGGTGGTGGCCTAGTGGGTAGGATACTCGCTTCTGGACCCATGGGTTCGAATCCTACCTTCAGCATAACTCTACTGGGTTCCTGAGCAAGACCCATAACCCTGTAGTTAGAGAATGGAAGTCACTTTGTATAAAAAGCGTTAGCTAAATGCTGTAAATGTAAATGTAATGTCTCCACTGAGGTACCCTTGAGCAAGGCACCGTCCCCACACCTCCCAGGGCGCTGTGTTCCTGGCTACCAGCTGCTTCAGTTGGGTTAATGTATTAAGAGTTTCATACTGTTCACATTGTGTATTGTGGTGTGTTCACGTATGACAAATGGACACTTTATATGTTTCTGTGTTACATTCTTATTCGTTCTGTTGGCTAGCCGTCTAGCGCGGGTTTGATTTATTTTTATTTTTATTTGCTGAATGTTGTCAGGCAGTTTACTTTAGTCTGCTTGGACTTTCTTGGTAGTAACACATGGGTTTCAGCGACTAGTGGCCCAACTGTAAAGCGAATCATTTTTCAAACCGGTTTGTTTCAGTAAAGGGATCAAACCGATGTCCACGTGTCATTGTAACTAAAGGCTTGACCTCTGATTTGTATTATTTTTGTTCTGTCCAGTTTAGATGTTGAGATGAAATGTAAAGTCACTCAGTGTTTAGTTGTGAAATGGTGCATTTAAGAGAAACTTCTCATGTCGGATTTTCTGTGCAAGTGGAGTGATAGGAACAAGGGGTTTTCATTTACTGTCAAAAACCAACAGTGGACCTGCATGTGTCTACTGTACTGATGTATGTATTGTTTATGGAGGTAAACATCAACAATTAAGTATTTTATTCCTGTAATTTTACCACACCTCTTAAATATTGGGACACTTAATCTTCATATTTGGCAATTTTGGCAGCCCCTAGCAGAGACAGTGTGATTTGCTATGGATTAAACTCCGATGATTCATAAACGATAAAGAGAATAGAACATTACAGCGTACATTTTAAATATTGTTAGCAAGCATTCATTCATTCTGTGTAGTAGGGCTTGGCAACATTTATACATTTTTGTGGATCCTTTACACACTTTACACCAAAAGTAAGCAAAACATTTCAGCAGTGACAGTTCTTGAAACTGGCAATTTACCTAAATTTTCAACCAAAGATCTCATTCAGTTGGGGGAGCAGTTTTCATTTTCGCAGAGGAACAAGGATGACAAGATCTACATTAATCATAGTGCTGCTGAATCCTGCTGCTTGAGCAAAGGACTTAGATGGAGTGCTTATCTGTGAGTTTCCTATTTCCTGAAACGAATATTCATGGACATTTCTCAACTCATCTATGGAGTGATTTCAGCTGACCTTGCACATTTGCTTCTACACTCTGCAAGACATAGATGTCAGTAGGGTTGGGTATCATTTGAATATTTTCAAATCCAATTCCAGTTCTGATCGATTCCCTATTTCGATTCCATGAAGGTGAAAACAAAAAACAAAAAAGAAGAACTGTGTTAATAACAAAACAAACTTTATTCAGAATAATTCAAACCAAACAGTCAACTGATTTATTAACAATAAAACAATTAGCAATTTTACATTAAATAAATAACTGAAGAAAGTAACATCACCTCAAATAAATGTATTTGGGCTTAAATTTTTATTTTTTGGTTAAACCTAGCGAATCTCAACTAAAACGTCCTAGCAGATGTGGTGTTTAACACTAGAACGGCTGATAGCGTCAACTGACGTAATTTCATCAAGCTCAGGGAGCTTGATGAAATTAAGGCCTATTGGAGCAGCAAGCATGCTCTGTAAGAGACATATGGGTGTGGTGTAGGCATATGTACACACGTATCTTTACATGTTGTTGTTTTATACTGTTGTGCTTAAGATACACCATCAACCAGAATCAAATTCCTTGTATGTGTTGCTCAGTAAACGCGATTCTGATTCTGATACAGCGACTGGCGCTATACGATGGGCTCTGGGTCCAAAGTCCACTGGACACTTGCTGTGTCTGCTGGCTGCAGCTTGCGTGGATGTATGCCGGTAGGCTGCATGACTAAATGCCGAAACACACTGCATCAGCGGTCGTATCAGTAAGCGCCTTGTGCGAAACTGGGCACTGCGTCAATTGATGCATGCAGCCGTTATAGGTATAGCCAGTTAGCCGCTGTTCTAGTGTTAAGAACCGATTTACAGAACCAAAAAAAAAAAAAAAAAAAGTGGGTACCGGATATTTTTGAATCGGTTCTTATTTGGAACCGAATTTCGGTTCCCATCCCCAGATGTAAGTTGGCCTGGCTGGATTCCTTCATCCTTGCTGAAATAGATTTGAGAACCTGACCCTGAGCACCAGAGCAGTGATAATTTAATTTGTAAATGGAAGTATCACAATATTTAGTTTGAAAAAATTTCATCAGCACAGAGACCTACGTATCAACGTCCTATTATTTTATAGTTTTAACAGATTTTATCACCAGTGGTAGAGTAATAGGATAAGTCCAGAACTACAAGATTTTTTCCCCATCTGGTGAGACTAGTGCATCAGACAGTTGCATGGAATTGCATGGTGGGTTAACACCCCTTAACAAAAGACCGGGGTTTGATTCCCATCCAGGTGGGAATTTGAAACACAATATAATGTATCAACAAAAGTCCTTACTGTCCATTCATTTAAAATTTAGTTACCAGTAGCCCATCTGTATGGGTCTACTCACCATGAACATTTCACATAACACAAAGGGCGGCTGCTTTGCTCAAATAGAAAATTAAAACTAATAGAAAAAATGTGTTTTTCTTATGACAGCGATATGTTAAATATGTGAACGTAGGGAGGCGTGTTTTTGAATGTTCACAGTTGCTTCACTAAAACCGTATTGAAGGGAGATGAACATTGTGCAATTTCCAGTTAAAAGTAATCACAATATACTGCAACATTTCATATCACAAATATTTGAATATTATAATAAAAGCATATCCTAACTTAAGTGTTGTGATGTATCTGAATACTCTTCTGTTTCAGGATTTGAAACACCTAGGTTTTGGCAAAAACACTTTCATTGCACATGTTGATATTTTTGTCACCATTCTGATGCAATACCTTAACAGTCTTCATAATGTAAAATAGATAAGGGGCCATAATCTTTCAGTGTTTTGCTGCTTCCTGTTTTTTTGGGTGCACATCTACAGATGCTTTCAGTCTCAACCCCAGACCTTAGTAGTAGAAAGGGGAACTAATTAATAAGTTTTGTATAATAATGACAACAAATGGGTTAAATAATAAATGGTAAAAAAATAAATGAGCTTATATGCACACGTATATAATTATTTGTTACAGCAGCAGTAATTGCTCATATATTGTACAGGGGGTTCTCCAGTTATAACGGAGACCCATTCCTTCGACAGTGATGTCGCCAGAACAACTAAGAAAAAATGACAAAAAATGTGTGTAAAAATGTGTTCAGAAGCCATGATAAGGGCCAAAAAGTCTCCAAACAAAGCAGCACAAACTAAACACTTGCGCTTAGATAAGCGTACTCCCTCACTCATACGCCGCGTTACTACGCATTCTGCGTATTCATCCAGCATGCCCCACTCCATGTGAGTGTTGTAAACTCAAAACGTGTGTCAAGACCCTCATAACTAGTGGACCCTGTGTACATGAGAATTGCTTCTGCTTTAATTGTAAAAGGAGTAAGAATAACAGTTACGGTTAAAGGCTGGTCCATGTTTTAATGGAAAGCTCAAATCACTTTTGTATGATTTTTTTTTTTTTTTTTTAATGAATGATGGAAAAATTAACAGTAGCATGCGTAATGAAACATGGGGTGGTGCTAGCTTACCAGGTAAAACACTATCCTGTGAACCTGACAACCACGAAGTCACAGGTTCAAACCGCACTTTCTACCATTGTATTCTTCCTTTACATATTTATTCATCTTTTTGCGTAGCCAAATTCAGCATGGTGCCTGTCATCCTCCTGTAGACAGGCACCATGCTGCTGCTCACACAGTTCACTATGCATTTTGTAGCACATTTTTAACCTGTTGTCCGCATTGTTTAATTAAAAAGCGCATATGTTAAATTCTTCTATTTTCTGCTTGGTAACACCAAAAACTATGCATAGGTGGCTTATTTAGTCTTGGAACTCTACTGGCACGGAAGAGTAAATAAACTCCTTACATGAAAGTTCTGCTGTTTTTTTTTTAAACACAAGACTTTAGACGTCATCCTGAGCTTTGTCTGGAGTTCCTGTGTCCCTTAGAAGTAAAGTTATAGTAATTTTAAAAACATGTAAAAATACTACTGGCGATTTAAAGATGGCGTGACGCACAGCTAAAAAACAAAAACACCCAATTTCAATGAAAGTTCTGCCGTTTTTTGTGAAGGACAAAGAGCGGCCGATTAGCAAATGGAGCTATGCAAACAAAGCACGGATCCCAGCCAAAGTGGGACTGTGAACTGTTTGTGAGCTGTTTATACATTTTTTATATACTCGCTTGTGATTTGGTATAAAATAAGTAGCCTGAGTGTAATTTGGTGTGTGTGTTTAGGGCAGGGGTGTCCAGCTCCGGGCCGTGATCCAGCACGTTTTGGTGATTTCCCTGCTCAGAAACACCTGGTTCATCTTGCCAGTTAATTGCCAGGTATAGTGAATATGTTTTAGGAGAACTACCATCAAACTGTGCTGGACATCGGCCCTCCAGGACCGGAGTTGGACACCCCTGGTTTAGGGTCTTGGAAGGGGCTTTGCCAGTGCACACCAGCTCTGCGCAACCTGGACCACATCCGTATTTGTTTTTGGAGTAATATTTATTTGGCTAATGTCTGTAAAATGTTTTCCTGTTTTTGGAGAAGTGTCTTTATAATTGTAAGCTGTGAAAATGTTTTGGTTTTGTAATTGTGTGTTTGACAGCAATTTATAATAAAAAAAATAAATCTTTAGTTATGTGTACATAGTTGGTTAAAAAAAAAAAAAATTCATCATGTTGTCTGGGTTGTGCTGGAAAAAAAAAACGATAAGACACTCTATATTGCACATTTCTGAAGTGTTTATTTTTGTTTAAATATAGCAATACAAAACATCAAAATATGCAGAATTTTAAAAGTTAAAAAGCAGACATATTCAACCTCTATCACTCCACAAGCTGCTGGCTCCACGGTTGAGCCCACTTCCGCTGCTACCAACACGGAGCACCGCGCACCGTATTCTCACTGCACTCCACCAAACAATACTGTCGACCCTTTTATACTCTAAACCCTAAATATGCCCCCAAATATGCTCCCAATACACTTTAATTTCATTTTAAACTCAACCTAGTACATTACCTTTTTAAAAAATGTAAAGGTAAACCCGTATCTGTACTGTACAGTGTCCACTGAGCTGCTGTCTCCCACAGTGCTAGAATGTAAAATGCCGATGTTACCGCTACATATACTGTACTGTAATTCATGCACGCGTATTTTCTTTGGTATGCATTGTCGTTTTCTTTGGTACAAGCATAGTAAATACAGTAAACATTTACTGTAATAAAAATACAGTAAAAATAGATTTAGCTGAATCTACAATAACGTTTGTTACAAAATCAGAAATAAAATGTGTGGAAAATTATATTTTCGCAAAAAAGTTTCCGTCATTCTGGCACATGAAAAAAAAAAAAGATCACTGAAAATCTAGACATTAATGAATTTCTTTCAGATTTTGCCAAGAGTAGCCACAGACTGGTCCTGTAGATAATACCCAAGTTAAACACTGGAAACTGACCTCCTATAGCCTCCCTTATGACTCCCTTATGAGCCACGTTTCTGTTCCCTTCTCTCATATGTTGTATACAATTTATATTTACCTTTTTAAATGTAGTTCTACATTTGTTTACAACAAAATAAAAGTTGCGTTGGCTCTGCTAATTTTATTAAGCAATAGGTTATGATTTCTGCCACATGTTTTGTTTTTATACTGTAAGTTATATTAAACTAAGTTATTATTACTATTATAACTTAGTTATAATAGTAATAATATAAAAAGGCGATGGATGGAATGTAATAAAGTAAAAAGGCGATGGATGGAATGATAGATAGATTCCA
>JBBJLS010101627.1:0-20174 GCA_037577275.1 Bryconaethiops microstoma | reverse complement strand
GTATACTGATCACCGCCTGATCATCTGGAATCATCTACACCTGTTTCTTCACTGGTTCAGGCCTTAAGTTAGATGTGGTTTGTTCTGCTTGAATGATTCATACATAGTTCACTGTGTGGCTTAATAAACAAGACATTCCTCTGAAACTGGACCTCCTGGAAGCTGTGAGCCGGAAGAATGTTGGACAATTTAAGGTGGAACCGAAAATTTGAATGAGAAGCTGCTGACTAGGAGAAACTTTAGCTCTTCAAAATGTTTGGAGGTGTTCAGTAGTCTGAACCTCCTGTAATAGACTTGCTGCTGTGGTTTCTAGAACCATGCTGATGTGGTATCTGGAACTATGGACTAAAGTACATTAGCATGGCTAAAAACAGCACTCATCCTGAAGTCTTTTTTCACAATGATAGATACACTTCAATTACTTGTTAACCTCGCTGCCTTTGTGACTTCAGACTTTTGTCACAAAATCTGCTGATTTTGCTGCTCACCATGGCCAAGGCCTGTCTACTTTGATTGGAAGGGGCTGTTTGACATGCAAAGCAACCAATCACAGGCCACTTTTCTGCATGCCATGAAAAACGCACCTGCAGGACGTGGCAGTAATCTCTAATGTTTCAGATAAAAGTCCAGAACAACTGAGAACTGGGTTGGATTTTTGGCTGAAGTATTGCTTTAATGCTCCTGAGATCTCAGAGCAACAGCTGGAGGATGAAGTGGAGGTTTCAAGTCTAATGTTAGTTCTTTAATGAGCGGCTGATGAGTGTGTGAGTCTCAGCAGAAGCTGATAAGTGTGTATTGTTCAGTTCCAGATGCAGTGTAACGTTTCACACCCTGCTAAATAAATGTACTGCGTTCCGTATCAGCATGAGATAAAAGACCAAACGGCGTGGAGCTAAAAGCATTTGCGTGGTTACATAAATCACTGCCTCAGCTTCCTTTAGCTCCCTGCATCCCCTGCAGCTCCTGCAGCTCTCTGTAGCCCCCTGCCAGCACCATGCAGCTCCCTTCCAGCCCCCTGTGGCCCCCTGCATCTCCCTGTGTTCTTTTGACTTTCAATGAATCTTTTGAATTTTTTTCAGGACAATAATCGGCTGAATGAAGGCAACACATCATCTGCCCCGAAATCCCCCAATCTGAGCCCCACCACCAGATACACAGTGAGTGTGCAGTTACACACACTACTCATATAAACTCAGAGCCTGTTCCCCTGTTTTACTGGGAAAATGAGCTTGAGGGCAACAGGGAGTCTTTAGTGAATGAGTGGAATGCAAAATATTTTTTTCTGGGCACCCGAGTGGCACAATGGTCTGAGTGTTATTACAGTGCGGGGTTGGAGGGTGCGATTTACACTCGGGTGGACCTGAAGTGAGACAGGAATGTCAGCAGGGCAGGGTGGGAATGGTGGGGGATGTTGGTGTGGACACATGTGCAGCTGGTCTGAGTGAATCACAGCCAGTTCCTCTTTTTATTTAAAACTGGGCTCGTAAATCTGGAGTTTCTGCTCTGATGGGTTTGTTGTGTGTGCAGAGTTGCAGTAGTGGGGAGGTTCCATACCTGGGCACATACCTGACTGTCTTGACCATGCTGGACACGGCACTGCCTGACACTGTGGAGGTTAGACAACAGTCCTCTCCACCTGACCTAGATGTCCTCCCTACTTGTCTTCTCCACCTGTTCCTCCTTATCTCTCTACCTCTTGTCCTTTCTACTTGTGGTTCCTACTTGCCCTTTCAATCAGTCCTTCCTACTTGTCACCTCTACACCTGTCTTTTCTACCTGTGGTCCCCACCTGTCCTCTCCACCTGTTCCTCTCAACTTGTCTTTCCTTCGTTTCTCCTTACCTGTCCTATAGACCTGTCCTCCCACCAGTTCTCTCTACCTGTTTTCTACACCTGTCCTCCTCACCTGTGGTTCCCACTTGCTCTCTCCTTTGGTCCTTACTACTTGTCCTCTACACCTGCCCTTCCCAGACTTTTCCCCCACCTACATGTCTTACCCACTCAAACTCCTTACCTGTCCTATCATTTACTCTCTTCATCCTTGTGTGTCCTCCCATCCGCCGGTTCTCTCTACGTTTTCTCCACCTGTCCTCTGCAAACACATGCGCACATTTATTTACACTCAATCTCTCCCTCTCTCGCTCTCTCTCTCTCTCTCTCTCTTTCTCTCTCTCTCTCTCTTCTCAGGGAGGGCTAATCAACTTTGAGAAAAGGAGAAGAGTGAGTGTCATCACACACACACACACACACACTGTAGTCACCTTCTTTAGAGGAGGTGTGTTAGGACTGCTGTATTGACCAGCTTATCTTTTTCTCTCTGTCTCTCTCTGGTCAGGAGTTTGAGATTTTGTCTCAGATTCGGGGGCTGCAATCGTCCTGCTCTCGTTATTCGTTCCCGTCTAATCCTTCAATCTGCTCCTGGCTCAGCAGCTACACTCTGCTCTCCGACCAGCAGAGGTCAGTCTGCACACTCATCCTACAGCATTAAAGTGATACTTCAGTGTTTATTTTGTGCTGTTATGAACTGTATATAGTTTTTCTGTGATAATGATTTGAATATTGTTTATTTTGTTTATATTAGTTATGATTTGTCTCGAGAACTGGAACTCCCAGTGGACCCATGTCCAGCCTCTCCAAGTTTCTGGAGTCAGCGCCTCATCAGCAGGAAGATCAGCTCGTACGTCTGTACACACACACACACACACACACACACTTACTCTACTGTATACACCCGAGTACCAGCAGTTTATCCCCGCCCACTCAGCCTACAGGAGTTAGCCCCACCAACTCAGTCTATGGAAATTTAGCTCCACCCCCTCAGCCTACAGCAGTTTCTCACAAATATAATAATTGTGTGTGTGTGTGTGTGTGTGTGTGTGTAGGTTCCTAAGCAGCGGTGAGAAGGCTCATGCAGATCAGATCAGTGTGTCGTCATCCGGCTCTAGTGGCTCAGACATGGACGACCTGCCCCCCTTCCGACATAAACCACATGTGAGGATTTTTTTACATTTACATTTATGGCATTTGGCAGACACCCTTATGCAGAGTGACTTACAGTAATTAGTTACAGGGACAGTCCACCTGGAGCTACTGAGGGTTAAGCGTCTTGCTCAAGGACAGAATGATAGAAAGTGGGGGTTTGAACGTGCAACTTTGTGGTCAATGGTTTCATAGGCAAAGGTTTTACCCTCTAGGCTACTACCACCCCCTAAAATATGATGTTAGACGTTAGAAAAATATGACTATTTTCTACTTTAAGCACATTTTTACATTTTGTGTATTTTTTATACATATTTTCTATATATAACATAATTTATGTTGATACACCAGCAAAAGCTGCTTTTACATTTTTTTTTTTGCATTTTACATGTAACCCCTCCTACCTGGACTGCTTCATAAATGAGGCACAGTACAGATCAGCAAATCAGAACAGAGCTCATTCACTGTTTATACACAGAACTGATCTGGATCCTTTCACTATTTACACACAAAATTGATCTGGATCCTCTTCGCTGTTTTCTGGTGCGTTTGTGTTTATTCTAATATTAACATGTGTTTGTGCTGCAGAAATGCCCTCACTGCCCACACACACCTTAACACTCTGCACACAAGTGGACTCAGGCACGCTGTGTCTTTAATGAGGAAACCTCATCGTATGTTTATTTCCGCACTCAGTCACTCATTCTGTGTTTTTCAGTCCGGATCCCAAAACATTCCCACAGACTCCACCCCCTCCTCCCCCCAGCCGGACCTCTCCGCCCTCAGCTCAGACAGTGTGTCTCCTGTTACATCTTCGTCATCATCGTCATCCTCCTGCTCCGCCCCCTCCCCTCCGGTCTTTAATAAGCAGGGGTTCGATTCCTGCATCATCAGGGTCAGCATGGAGCTGGACTTCGGCAACATCTACAAGAGCATCCTGGTAGGTTCCGTTTAGGAGACTGGTATGTTTCTCTCTGGGTTTTCCTATTCCTGATCTCAGCACAGTCTCCCTGTGAAAGAACCGGTTCCCCACGGTTATTGTTTTTTTCCGCTCCTTCAGATCACCAGCCAGGACAAGACGAGTCAGGTGGTGCAGAGAGCTCTTGCCAAACACAACCTGGAGAACAGGAGCTCTAGCGACTTCAGTCTTGTGCAGAAACTGTCACATGACAAAGGTAAACACGGCCTAGAGACGCTCACACACACGTACAGTTTAAACACTGTCACCACCTGGTGGCCTTTTTTTGTCAGTGCAAGAGGCCCTTCTTACACCTCACGTCAACATCCAACCACTACTTTCAGAAGCATCTACACTTTATCTTTACCTCCACCTTGAACAAGTCTTTCTAATAAAGGGTCCAGTGGGTGGAAAAACTAGCAAATTGGCCAGTGAGTGAAAGTTAAGGTGGGTGTTTCTGATTAAGTGGAAAAAAATAAATAAATTCACCTCTGTTTTTGGAAAAGTACAAATGCTACACTGCAAATACTGTAATGTTCATTCATAAGACTGATATATTAGCTCTCATTATTATCAAACAAGAGAAAATAATCCACATATATTTCTGTATTGTTTTTGTTTCTGAGAAAATCACTAAAACAACAGATTTTAAGTGTAACGCCAATTAGTACCTAATATTTGCCCTGTTTTTTCAGAGCTGCCGATTCCTGAGAAGTCAAACGTTTTCTACGCCATGTGTCCGTCTGACTGCTATGACTTTGTTCTCCGGGAGCGCTGGCGGAACCATGGTGGAACGCTGGGAACCTGCTCCAGTCCAGCAGCCGTGCGAGGGCGCCATGCTAAATGACAGCGCCGCCTGTGGACCAGGGACAGAATTGTGCATTTGTCCACTTTAGGACCTTCTTTCTCACTCTAAGCTAACAGAAAGCACTTCAGGCTCAGTAGTGGACCTCCTGGTGGACTCACTGTAGCTGATGCCTTTGTTCTCTCGTCACTGAGCTGTTATTGGTGACTCCGTTTTAAAGCTCCTGGTGGAACATGGACACCACAGAGCCTCATTTCTGAAGTGCAGGATTTATCCTAGAATATTTTTCCTTTCTTCTCTGACAGAGCTACAGTCTCTACATAGGAAAAGGAACAATGAGTTTTTTTTAACTCTAATAATTATCTATTTAATCTTTAATTTACTGAAAAGGTATATAGAAGAACCTCACAGACCAAGTTTTATTGGTTTTACACTTTAAATCTGTTGTTTTAGTGATTTTATCAGAAACAAGGACCATACAGATATTTATATGGATTACTTTCTCTTGTTCAATAATAATAAGAGAGCTAATATATAAGTCTTATGAATGAAGGTTAGAGTGTTTGCAGTGTAGCATTCATGTTTGTCACATTTCAGTGTTAGTGTCATAATTTTCTAAAAACAGGTGATTTTATTTTTTTTATGATCTTTGTGGAACCACATTAATTGCTTTGCTCACCTTTTTCTTGCCATGTTGTACGACATCGGGTCATAAGCTGAGGAGCTCTACACATTTTCCAAAATACCCCTGTAATTCAGTGTTTAAGGTGAACAGAGGGGGTTCAGAGTGGGTTTGGTGTGAAACTCCCTAAGTCAGAAATGTTCACAGTGGAGGTGAATGGAACCAGGTGTCTGTCTCTGAAATCACAAAACTATTCCATCACCAGTTTATGGTTGCACCACCTGACTCCATCACAGTTTTGAGATGACTAAACCCAATCAAGGTGGGGGGATACATGCATGGTGTTGTGAGGCAAGATAGTCCCCAAAGAAAAGTGATTCCCACCAAACACACTGTTTACTTTTACACACACTGAATTATAGGGGATTTTGGAATAGGAGTGGAGTTTTAGATTAATGTTTGATTTAGTTGTAGGTGCTGAAAGTGTTTTTCAGTGATTTGGAATGCTGCTTGTGGTGGTGGTGGTGGTGATGATCAGGGTTTGTTTGGTCACTTTGGAAGTGTTTTGTTTTGGTCAGGTGGAAGTGTTTTAGTTAAAGAACACTGTTGTCTTTGCACAGGAACCTTGGTTCCTGTGCGGTTCTATAAGGAAGTTTTATATGAGCTACGTTCTCTTTTAACCTCAGCACTTTGTCACCCTTTTGTTAATTTGAATAAATTTAATTCAGTTCAATAAAAGGCTTGGTCTCTCTAATAAGCAGTTTAGAAACCCTGCAGGAATTTAAATAAAAATAAATAAAACTGTAGACTGACTTACAGCCTCTGAACAGCCTGTTGAAGGACGCAGCTCCCCAGCTGGACATGATCGTTGTGGCTGATGCAGAGCCGCGTAAGTGTGTGTGTGTGTTCAGTTCGTAGTTGTAAGACTAAATCGCTTAATATGCTCTCTGGCTCGCTCTCAGTTCAGTTCAATTCAGGGAACTTTATTGGCATGACTGTGAGCATGGACGGTATTGCCAAAGCACTGAAACGAAGCAGTAAACGATTTAACAGTGATATTGTTAAATGGCGTGAATACAGTTACAAGTAATAACTAGAGAAACATGCCCTGGAGGAGTTAGGTGTTCCTAATAAATTGTCCGGACTGTGCCATATGAAGCTTTGTGGATGTATGGTGAAGTATTAATGAGCAGAACTCCATTCAGTTAAATGAAAACAAAGGAAAAGATGAGTGCAGGGCTTGGATGAGGGGATGGACAGGTGGGGGACGTGACCTGAGGTTTCACTTCATTTCAGTCACTGCATGGAGACTGAAAGTTTCGTCTCCCGAAACTGCTTTCATTTGAATGTGGTCAAGAATGTGTGGAAGTGAATGGGTGGAGAGGGATGAGTGATGGACAAGGAAAAACTGGTCATGACCGACCGCGTTTGTGTGTCAGGTGAGTTGACCTGAGGTGTCCCATGAAGTTTGGTGGGTTTCAGACGAAGTATGTCCGAGCAGTTGAGACCCATTTATTCTCTATGGCAGATTTGCAATCTTTGTTAGAGACTGGCGTCGCCACGGTAAGTCAAAATGGCAACAAAAGTAGTAGCACACCTCGCTCTGCAGAGCCAAACGTTTATATAGAACTGGGCAGTGAAGTGTCAGTAGTGTTAATACTTCTACTAAAGCAATAATATCAGTAATTATATCACTAATAATCTATCGCTCTCCTTCTCTGCAGGTAACAGAGTTTGAAAATAGTTTTTGAGCGTTTGATGTTTCACATCTGTGGGTTTTTGTGGCTTCTTTGAGCGTGTACCGTCCGCTCACTTCCACTAGGGGGCGACGCTCACCTACTAATACTGACCAAACGTAATCGATCGCTCTTATTCGTACAATTGCTTTAATTAAGCAGAACTATTAAAATGAGATGTCAAAGTGTAACTTTTCTGCAGAATTACATTAATATTAATAGTTAATGTAGTAATAGTTAAATAATAGTTAAAGTTAAGCCGGTGTGTGAGGTATCATATTTATTTTTCTGATGTTCAGATAATTTTTTATTTAATATCTTTAGTTAATTCTTAAATGTGTAATTCTGCCGGTGTCTGTGTTCCTGAGTGAAAGCGATGGAAGGAGGAAAGAAAGGAAATGAAAAGTATAAAAGTATAAAGTATACTTTCAGTAATGCTAATTCTGATTCTGATACTTTATTGAACCCAGGAGGAAATTGCTTGTTTCCTACAGGATCAATAAAGTATTCTGATTCTGATATTAGTATCAGACTCAGTATTTGAATTAATGTTTTAATACTGAGTCTGATTCTGATACTAAAACTGATACTAAAACTAATGCTGAGTCTGATACACTGATTCTTATACTAACACCGAGTCTGTTTCTGTCTCAGATTCTGATTCAGAATTAAATTCATATGTAATTCTGAGTTGGAATTGGATCATGATTCTGTTTTGGATACTAATTTTAATTCTAATTCGTATAATATTTCTGTAGTTTGACATTTGCATTCAAATTCTGTTTTACATTCTTTTTCTGTCTCTAATTGTAATTTAAAAGTTATTCCTAAGTCTGATCTTGATTCTGTTTGTAATTCCAACAGAATTATCAAAATTCTGATTCACTTTAAAATTTGAGAGAGAGAGAGAGAGAAAATGAACAAGGAAGAGAGAGGCAGAGTAAATGAATAAAGCAAGGAGAGAGTAAGTGAATAAATGAGGGAGAGAGAGAGTGAGTAAATGAATGAATCCTACGTGAGTATTATACTGGTAGAATTTACTGCAGAGTACACACACACACACTAATGTGCCTACTGTGCCTGTTGGAGCAGTATGTGTGTGTGTGACCCATATTCCAGCAGTGTGTTATGTAACTGCTGCAGCGTCTGCAGGCTACTCTGACTAAGAGTTTTAAATTGGAAACCAAACTCAGTAAACCCTCCGCACCTCAGTAAACCTGTGGACCAGCCCAGACAAGTTTGGTGTCCAACCTCAGGTCTAACTTATTATATGGATGTTGATGGTTAAATATTGGAGAATCTGAACTAAATCACAATGCCCTACATGTATCCCTCCATGTTTGGTTTTAGGACCAAAAGCTTTCTGTTGTGGAGCTTTTAGAAACAGATATCTGGTTCCATTCACCTCCACTGAGCACAGTTCTGACTCAGTGAGTTTCTTCAGAGCAGAGTTCTTCATGCTGAACCCGTCTGGTCTGATCTTCTACCTGAGTGTGTTTTTGCTGAACTGTCACTTTAAACAGTCTGTCTGTGTTGAAGTCACAATTCTTTCTGCTGACACCCCTCCCCTACACAAACACACTTCTGAATTCCCCTCTTTCTTCATCCCTCTCTCCTGTCCTCCCTCCACTCTGACCTACTTTTCTACTGACCCGCTTTACAAATGTTCTGCATGCTGAGGGAGGGAGAGAAAGGGAGAAGGAGGGAAAGAGAGGGAGAAGGAGGGAAGGAGGGAAAGAGAGGGAGGGAGAGAGAGGGAGAAGGAGGGAAAGAGAGGGAGGGTGAGAGGGAGAAGGAGGGAAAGAGAGGGAGGGAGAGAGAGGGAGAAGGAGGGAAAGCGAGGGAGGGAGAGAGAGGGAGAAGGAGGGAAAGAGAGGGAGGGTGAGAGAGGGAGAAGGAGGGAAAGAGGGAGGGTGAGAGAGGGAGAAGGAGGGAAAGAGAGGGAGAGGGAGGGAGAAGGAGGGAAAGAGAGATCATATCTGGCTAAATGTGAGGATCGCAGCACTGCGGCTGTGGCCAAATGTCACCTTGCTTTTGTTCTCCTGCTGCCGTGGCAACCAATTCCCTCTCCGTCCGTGGAGCGTGTGACGGCATTAAAGGTGTGCGTGTGTGTGTAGTATTTGCTTTTCCGTTTGACTTTCAGACCCTCGAGATACAAACAGAGAGAACAATCAGAGTAAAGAGTAGGTAAAAGGGGATCTCCATGTATTTTCCAAAATTCCCCAAAATTCAGTGTTTAAGGTGAACAAAGGCAGTTCAGAGGGGGTTTGGTGTGAAACTCATTGAGTCAGAACTGTTCAAACTGGAGGTGAATGGAACCACCTCCATTCTTAAAGCTCCCTCACAGAAAGTTATTCCTTCAGGTGGTTATGGTTGTGCTGCCTGACAGCTGAGACAATGTTCTGCCAGAGTTTTGAGAAGCGTTTAGTCCTAAATTTAAAACCATTCATGATGGAGGATACATGCAGGACGTTGTGAGGCAAAATAGTCCCTATCAATAAAATGTGTTAGTTCAGATTCTCTATTATACCATCATCATCATCCATACAAACACTCAGAGAGAGACGTGGAGCGTCACTGAGGGTCAGTAGTGAATAAAATGATAGTATTTGTGTTGGAGATGTCTGGTTTCATTCACCTCCACTGTAGAGAAATCGGAGTCTCTGCAATGAACTGAATTTCATGGTGGAGAGATTCATGGTGGAGAGATACATGCTAGATGCTGTGAGGCAAAATAGTCCCCAATGAAAAGTGTTTACATCGACATCCATGTAAACACCCAGAGAAATGTGGAGCTTCACTGAAGGTCAATTGTGAACAAAACAGCTGGAGATGTATTGGAGATGTCTGGTTCTATTCATCTTCACTGTAAAGAAATCAGTCTAAATGAATAATTTCGCACCAAACACACTCTGTATTGTTAATTAATCACTAGTTAATCACTATTGTGGTATCAGTCAATTCTACGCATTAGCCACTGACCAATCACAGATCTGGATGACTTCCCACAGGTGTTTTGTTGAATAAACATTTAATCCAGCAAAAGAATATGTTCCGTGTTAAAATGAGTGTGTGCTCAATTGTAATGTTGAGAGTTTAGCACTAAATAATAAATGTAAATTACAGGGCCAGATATACCTGCAACCTCTTGCGGGTTCAAATACATTATTTGAATCAGAAAGAGATGTGTTTTATATGATATAAAGTGATTTTTTTATGAGGAGGGAGTGATCTCTATGGGTTTGGCTCATATTTGTCACGGTGACAACGCTCTAACAGCACAGAGTGCAGTCTTAAAATAACAAGTCATCACTTTAAATGTTCAGAAATTCCAGAAGTTTTATATATTACTCCTTCACCTAACCCTGAATTCTAATCTTAACCATAACCCTTAACTCTTACCCAAAACACTAAACCCTAAACCTTAACCCTAAACCTAACCCTTAACTTTAAACCCTAACACCTAAACCTAGCCCTTAATCCTAACCTTACCCCTAAATCCAAACCCTTAACCCTAAACACTAAACCCTGCCCCTAACCCCTAAACCACTGTAACCCAGCCCTAAACCGTAAAACCGTGGGTCGGTTTCCCAGACAGGGATTACCCTTTCCTCTTCAATGGAAAATCTCTATTCACAGCACTACGTAATCCAGGACTAGTCTTAATCCCTGTCTGGGAAACCAACCCTAAAAGTCTAACCTTAAATCTGATCCTGTTGATCCTATGAGGTTCAGTAATTTGTTTATAATGAAAGTGTAGATAATTTGTAAAGTGTGACCAAATATCACAACAATAATGTCTGAGATCCCCTGTGTTTGAGTCCTGTGCCACACACTCCACTTCCACAAACTTCAATACTGTCACTGATCAGGAAGAGTGCATTTCAGTAGCTTTTTTTTACTTACAGCGTGAGTGTTTGTGTGTGTGTTGGCCTGTCCCTGAGGTGTGTGTGTTCGGGGTTATGACGAGAGCTCTGTATCTAGGCCATGGTTACGTCATAACAGAAGATTCCGGAGCACTGAACACACTCAACTCACATTACACAAAACACACACACACACAGATTTTCTATTCCAAACCCATCACAACTAAAAGAAGCCACAGCCTTTAAATGGCCAAAATCTCCCATTTTTCTTTTGTCCCAGAGCCTCCTCCACTTTTAACATTTGAGTGTTTTTAACTATCAAACATTTTCTGCACCGTTGTCTGATCTGTCTTTGTCCCTCAGAACCAAACGGAGTGATTTTGTTAATGTCCTTTTAAGATCAAGACCCATGGTTATGATGTCACAGCCACAACAGATTAAAGGTTTTTGCAGCTTCATTTCCCATATATGGACTGTATCTAATATTTATGAACTACATCAAAATCTTGTTTCCAAAATGGAAATTCCCACAATACAATATGATAAAATGCAGGCCCTTTAAGGAGCTATTTATCGAGTGAGGACAATTTAGCACAAAAGTAACGACATCAGAAAAGAGTAAATTCAACATACTTTTATTACTTTTTTGACACTCATCTGAACACAAACCTCGCCCTGTAACGGCACACCTCTCACACTAAACCTCGCTGTGGGTTTGGATCCAAACCCCAGGCGGCGTTTCGGAACAGGGGACGAACGTCTACGACTACACCATCACATTCAGGTGACAAACGGAGACAGAGATATAATAGGATGACAATATAAAATAAAATACAATAATAATAATCATAGAATGCCAAAATAAACTTGATAAAAACTTTACATTACTCAGAGAATGTTATTTTTACATTTATACACAGAGTCCAGTGGCAGGCACCTGTTTCAGACACTCAACACAGAACAATCTGATGTTCCAGTGCAGGAGCGACATCGAGCTACTCGAAGGGATAAAAACGCGGGTTGACCGGGCGGCAGGGGCCCATGCTGGTTTTTTCCTCCGGTTGCAGCATTTCGTAGTGTTTATTTACACGGCGACCGCTGGGCCAATCCGAGAAAAGCTCTAATGCGTAATCTGGATTTAAATAGACGTTAACACTCATAACACTTAACCAGTCTGTTTAATGAGGTAGTGCATGGGACATCTATGAGACCACTGTGATGGGGCTGTTCACCTTAACAAGCGTCCTGGGTGGTCTGATCACACGAGCAGGTGTGAATGAACTTGAGACACAGTGAAGACCCATTTAGGTCCGATCAATCAGACATTCGTCTGAGATCTGGTGAATACGCGTGTGTCCTTGGACATACAGAAGGACCGTCCACTCAACCAACATCCTTGGCATGAGTGGAAATACGTACTTGTTACATTTGTCACATTTGTTTATTTGCACACTAAACAGGGAAGTGCGATCCGATCACAGGTGGTCTTCTGAGACCAGGAGAGAACAGCCAGGAGTAAACAGACGCACTCAGACCCTTCCCTCTGTGATCGGACTAGCCAGCACACTCATTAATGGCAGGTGTGAACAGGACCCAACTGTCAATATGCCAATGAAATACGGTACAATTTTTACATTTCACACTAGTTTTTAAAGCTAGTTCTCGGAGGAAACAGCTGTAAAGGTGAGACAACCTCACAGGTTAATCAAATGAAGGTGCTCTACAGATCGGTCACAGTGACCCTGGCGGCAGGTCAGTCTTCTTTTCCTGTGTGGGTTTATCTTACAGCGACTGTGACAAGAAGGAGATGGGTTTGTTTACTCGTTTACATTAGCCTGAAACACGAATATGAAAAACGTTTTTTGATGTAAAAGATACACTCAAGCCAAAAATAAGATGACGTTTACACTCGGGTACGATACAATGATACAGAAATTCTGCTAAGAAATAGTGCTTTCAGTTTCCTCCCACCTTACCTTTTTTTTGTTACAGTTTTCATTATTTTTTCACAAAATATATTTAAATATGATATGTTATATATCACAGTATATTACAATCCAAATGCTTAGGGAACGTAACGGCGAAATGACCACAGAGGACAGTGAGATAGGTAGATTTGCGGAAAGAGTGGAATTCTTTTTCTTTTTTTCTTGCATCTTTGGTTCCTGGTATAAACAAGTGGGGGGAAAGGTCAGAGCAGTTGGAAATTCATTGGAGAGGCAGTTCGTCACAGACTCAGTGCGACATTAAGAAGATTTTATTATCAAGGGGTTGAATTTAACTTAAAAACAGAAAAAGAACTCCACTTTTCATTCACACTCCATTTCAGTGGTCAATAAGTGCTTGAGTGAGGACAATAAAAGAAAACAGGAAAGACAAACTGGCTTAAAAATAGGCTCAAAACAAGAGTGTTTCACCATCTGGTTAGTGTGGGACCAATAATGAACTTTCATGCATTAGTGTAATAATAGTGTTGTTTTAGTGTTCTCATTATATAAAGGACAGTTAAAGGTATCAGTTAGCGATGGAGCAAGTAGTTCCCTCCTAGTCACGTTTCCTGTTTCTTCCGCTCCGACCTCCTGGCCCCTTCTTTCCACATTCCTTCCTCACCCCAAGGCTAGCTCTGGGTGAGAACTGCTCTGGGGTCACTTCATCTGTTCCCTCAACCTCTTCTTCTTTGCCCTGCTGTTGATTGACCTGTGTGATGGCCAGGTAGGGGTGTTGAGGCAGTGCTGAGTTGGGCGAAGCTGCTGTGGAGGCTGTGGCACAGTTGGGTACATCCTGGGTACCTCCATTGGACAGTGCCCTGTATTTCAGCCTTAGTTTGTGGGGCAGCGCTGTAGTTTTCATTTCTGCTTGGCCATCCCCGTTTTGGCAAGCACCATTGATGCCCATGGTCGGTGAGCAAGACTGATGGCTTACATGGTAGACACCCGTTTCTGAGGAAGATGATGATGGGGATTCATCGTCAGTGGAGGCCTCTTTGTCAGAGCTGCGAGGGTCCCCATCGCTGGAGGAGGTGTCCTTGCTCGAAGAGCAGTGCTCTTGATAAAATCCATCAGCTCTGGGATCGCCTTCATAGGTCAGCACGGGTGGCTCTTCATCCATGGGGCTGAGGTAGGGGTTCTGGTGCTGGTACAAGTGAGCTTTCCCAGCCTCGATGAGCAAGTCTGGGGCAAAGGTGTTTGGAGCACAGTCTTTAGGTGGTTCTTGTGCCTGAGTGTGGTGCTCTTGCTGGGGGGCATTGCCCTGTACTTCCCCACCATCCAGCTTGCCTTTAGAGTACTCGTAATCGGGTGAATCCAAAGATCGCCTTGCTAGCTGTTGGGCAACTTCTGAGAGAGTCTCTAAACCATCTGCTCTTATAGGCAGACCTCCTCCTGCTTGGGTCATATGAGCCAACTGTCCATTTTGCTGCAATGGTAATCTAGACTGATGATCAATACCTTCAGCTCTCTGGCTCTCGACAGGGTACGAATTGCTGCCGGAACGGTACAGGATGACACTCCTCTGGGCTGTAACAGATTGATTAGCAGGGTTGGTAACAGACTCTTGGTGTTCAGTTCCTTGCAGTTGGTGGGTCTGTAGCTGGGCAAGGCCATGATGACCACTGAACATACCATTGAGAACACTTGTCTCAAGTCTGGTAACGTCCATACTTGAACTTTCTCGCTTGATATCATACATCACTGGCTCCGGACTATCCCGAGAAGATCCATCTGACATGTCGGACAGTGATCCACGGGGAGAATATTTGGGTAACGGTGTGTGACGTTCACCCAGAGTTGATTGTTCAGCCTCTGAGGAGTCAGAGTTCATCATGACCTGAGAAGCACTGGAGTATCCACTGCTTGAGAAATAGGGGTTTCCGGAAGGTGGTCCCCCGGTGATTCCATTGCTTCCTGCAGCCTCAGTCCCACTGCTCATCTGCTGAGTCTTCTCCATGTAAGAGGCTGTGCTGATGAGCCCGAATCTAAGCTTTAGCTGCAAAAGCTCAGTCTTCAGACGAATGTTCTCTTCATTCAATGCTATCACCCGATTCTCCAGCACCATGTCATTGAGTCTACGCTTTTCTCTAGATCGCTTGGCTGCTTCATTATTCTTGCGGCGTTTTTCCCAGTAGGATGCATCTTTCTTTTCTTCTGAAATGAATTCCCGCTTTCGACGGCAGTTGGCATTAGGCTTTGGTTTTAAAAGTCTGCCTTGTCGAGGAGAGTTGCTGGTTTGAGGTGATGGTAAACTCTCACTGAAACTCGAAAATGTGTCTAATGATTCCAAGTTGCCATTGGTGTTTTGGACAGGATGATTCCGACTTTCCATTGTGCTCTTTCAGAAGCCAGTCTGCAGGACTGGGACTCGGCTGACATTGAAAAGAGAACTTCTGAAACTCTAAGGTAAAAGCTGATGTCAGCACCCGAACAATGTGCTTGATGTTCCTGTGTTCCTCCAAGGAGGAATCTTGCTGATTTTGCTTGTTTTCACCCCTCCTGTTTGAACTAGTCGTCAGAACCTTCAAGTGTCCAAATTGGCCAGAAAGATAAGGAAGAGGTGGAATTCCACAAAAACCTCCCTCATTGGATAGGTCTTGGTAAATGTTTCAAATTATTCTATGAAACCGATGTTCGATGATGGCAGTGTTTAGGAAAGTTCCCTCTTGAAGGTTGATTGTTGGGTCTGTCCAAACTCCACTGGACCTTTTGAGTAAATCTGTATGAACAATGAAAAACAAAATTTTATTTATTTACAAATCAGAACATCAAGAGCATACAAATTGCTGAATACAAATAAAATAAAATAAATTATTTTATGACATATCTAGGTTTTTAGGTCTAAAGCAGGGGTGCCCAACAGAAGTCTCAGTATGTTGGTCTCACTCCTAAAACACATAGGGTTCCGCTCACATGTTCATCACCAAGTTTAGTGAGTGTATTTGAGGAGGGGAACTACCAAACCGGACTCTACTAATCTTCTGTTTCAAATATGGATCACCTACAGATGGTTTGGTATTAAGTGCAATCTGACAGTAGACTCGTCTTTGACCTTAATATGGGGAAAATCAATTTAATGAAAATTTGAGAACCATTCAATATCAATAAAAATCAATTTAGCACTGTATGTTTTTCTCCCTGCAGTATTCTAGTATTTCCATTTATTGATCTTCCAGACCATTTAATTAATCTCCAGTTTTAAACAGGCAATTTTAATTGATTTCATTCATCTGCTTTTTTTAGAACGTCATCCAGGTTTGGCGACGCCTTGCAGTCTTTGTTTGTCTATCTGAGAGAGCTTTCGAGAAATGTGGGTCAGGAGAGTGACTGAGTGTGGTGCGTAACAGCTCTGCAGTAAAGCTGCTTATTGTGTAAGACACTGCACTGTCACATAACCACACAGCGCTGTCAGCCAGCCAGGACTGCGGAGAGTTAGAGGCAACTGGAGACCGCAGGGACACTCTCGCTGTGACTGCCTCAAACACGCACCTTCTCAAATCACTACTCCTGGCAGAGAACATCATCTCTGAAACACATACTTCTTCAGATCCATTGTTCCTTGTCTCAAAGCCCAAAGACTGTGACAGATGTTCCCTCAGAACCACTTCAAGCTGGAGCATTTCCTCGTAATTACAGTTACGTCGTCACATGTCAGGCAACGCGCAGCCTGTACATCGTCTGGCAGAGCTGTTAAGTGTTCCGCGTGTGTATCACTGACACATGCAAACCTTACAAGATAATAAACAAGTACAGTAAACCCCCACTTTAACGTGGACCAGCAGTCACGGTTTCAGTCCATCGTGGATTTTTTCTGAGAACCAAACTAATAATTGTTTGCTGAAACCCCCGCACTAACGCGGAAACTGCAGATATCCTCCTTTTTTTTTGCTTTTGTGACGTAAGGGCCTCATCCGCCACGCCCCCTGGACCTTGTTGCTAAGCACTGTGCCAAAACATAAACAACCCTGTAGGAGGACGAGAAGGCATGGCGGACGAGGCCCGGAAGGCACAGCTTTTTTCCCTGGCAATATATAATTTTTCATGCAATTTATTGCTAAATTATTAAAAAATATATAATTTACTAATTTTGTAACATAAATATTAACATAAATTCAGCTACATTTCCATATAAAAAATAATAGTTTGGTACAGTCCAGAAAACACAAAGAAAGTGCGTCTTGGGATGGTGAAATACCGCTGTACTCAGAGGGAGGTTTGAAAGTTGCCAATCCGAGAACACTATTTATTTCTCCTTGCTGCCGATGCAGCTGCAGTCCAGAATTTGTACCTTGGAGCGTCTCGAGTGTTCGTGTTTTTCGTTTGGCTCTTCTTAAAGCCATGTACTTTTATTACAGTAAATTAAATGAATTAAATTAAATGAAACGACAGCACATACCAAAGAAAACACGCGTGCATGAATGTACAGTACAGTCTATATAGGGGTAATATCGATGTTAACATTCTAGCACTGTGAGACAGCAGTTCATTGTAAACTGTACAGTATGAATACAGGTTTACCTTTACATTTTCTTTAAGGGTAATGTATTAAGTTGAGTTTAAAATGAAATTAAAGTGTTTTGGGACAATATCTGAGGGCATTTTTAGGGTTTACACTATATAAATAGGCCAGGCATTTTTTTTTACCACATCACAACATTTTGTGGTTTTTTACTATATGCAGGTGCTCGTGTGCAGTATAATACATACATGGATTAAAGTTTTTCGTCGCTATGACGGATTTCCGTCATCTGAGTGCACTAAAGGCTAACAATGAGATTGATGCAGATCCAAATGAAAAAAATTGATTAAACAGTGTGCTCGGGAACTTGTAGTTTTGTTCCAACTTACCCTGTTCACTTTAGATCCTGACAGTGTTGTATCGTCTCTTTACTATATGTGTTTGCGTCATTACTGACTGTAAGTACCGAGTTCATATGGCGCTGTTGTATTTTTGTTTATTTTCAGAAAGACGCTAGATTAGCCTGTACACTGCTAATAACGGCAGTAAGCTAAAGAGACAAAGTAGAGGGGCTGACTGTACATGGCTGTGCTGTATATTCAGGCACTTTACTCTTGTTTGAGGATTGTGTTCAGATGAATAAAACTTACTTGAGTCCTGAACCTACTGAATAATTAGTGTGTTGTTCTAGATTTACACTATTTAGCCCATCTAGCATCTGTTTAACATAAGCACAGTAGTCATTTCTTCCTTTATTTGTTACAGAACCTTACATCATACATTATTTTTACATATGCAAGTTTAAATAGGCATTAAACATCCTCTGAAATCCATCCTGTCGGACCTGAATCGTGACTGACATCCCACAGCGAGTGTTGTCCTCCTGCAGCAAAAATATACAGTATTCAGCCTGGTTTAAAATGAGTTTAGGCTATTTGTAAACGGGATTATATAAATAGTCCGTAAAGCCATATTTTACAGGACAGAGGCCCTTCCATTGGTATCACTCGCTCGTCAGATGGCTTTCGATTTTGCCAGCATGGACGCGCTTCTGTTAAAGGAATGCAGAGATGTGTCGGACATGACAAAACGGTAAATAAGTGGAGACGGGCTTGGCTAAATGAAATGGGCAATAATGGCAAGCCATTTAGTTCATGGTGCAAAAAGTTGAAAATGGCAGGTGTGTGCTTTTGTGTGGTATCTCAACTAGGGGCTTAGGGGATAATGGACAACACTGTTAAAATTTGATGCATGGCCGAGGTGGGATGAGCCCGCGACACAGAACATTTGGTAAAAAAATAATTAAAAAAACATTTCCGTCAGACTATATTTTTTGCTTTAATCTATGTGTACAGGTTTTTGGCAAAATAAGTACAAACCCATTACAGAGGACACAGTGAACACAGTTGTGCAGGGCTCACAGTTCGATCCACTCATGATATTTTCATATTTTTAACCAAGGAAGACAGAAAACATTTCTCAGAAAGAGTTCAAATGAGCTTGGTGTTCGTAGCAATGAGGACACCTATTGGTCTCAGAATGACAGAGCGCTCCAAATGTCTGGGCCTCATTAAGGCTTCTCATCAAGCTTGTCTGCGTAAATTATCTGGTGCTGTTCATAAAAACGGAAAAGTCGATACAGCTGAACACATTACTCAACTGGATGATCTTGCTGATTCTGCACGAGAAATCAGCCCAAGATTAGTCAACGTTAGTCACAGCAAGTTGCAAGTTAGTCATCCCTATGATCGGAAGGTCGTGGGTTCGAATCCAAGGACTGCCAGAGGCACCTCTGAGGCACCCACTCACTGCTCCTCGGGGGCTGCATCTCTGGCTGCCCGCTGATTCACTCTGAATGGGTTAAATGCAGAGAAAGAATTTCACATTGTTCACACTGTGTGCTGTGTGTGTTCACATGTGACTGTAAGGGGCCACTTTACTTTCTCTTTACACTGGTGCACCAACAATTAAATTGTCTCAAGGCACTGTTCGAAAGATATAGGGTCGGTTTCCCAGACAGGGATTAAGCCTAGTCTTTTCAATGGGAAATCTTTATTCACCGCACTACCTAATCCAGGACTAGGCTTAATCCCTGTCTGGGAAACTGACCCACAGAGTTTCTGGCACTAAAATGCTAACTATTCTACTTGCTAAGGGAATTCACAGCTATTCGCATCACAGCTGTATATATTCTTCCCAGTGCAAACACAAAAGCTGCTCTACAGACACCATCAGTCTGTCAGTGTAATGCAAAATCCAGACTGTGTTAATGTCTTTGTTAGAGACTTTAATCGGGTCAACCGGAGGAGTGTTCGACCACGCTAGACTGGGTTTACACAAAGATCAAACAGGCATTCAGGCCGCCACCTCCACCTTGGAAATTTAGACCATCTCTCAGTTATGCTAATTCCAGCACTGCTAACTAGAATCAAGCCAACTGTGACCTGGCCAGAGGGAGCAGTTTCAGCACTTCAAGACTATTTTGAATGTGGAACATGTTCAGAGAGGCATCAGTCTGGGGGAGTATGCTTAGTGACTGGATTCATATGACAGGATTCATTTGGGGCAGCAGGTAGCCTAGTGGTTAGGGCGTTTGCCTCTCCTTCCTCGTGACCCCGCTCTGCTCTCCTCCCATCATATTGGGGCATCCCTGGCTGCTGAAACACGACCCCCTCATCTCCTGGTCCCAGAGCACCATCCTTCACTGGGGTTCGACCTGTCAGGAGCTCTGTCTCCAGGCTAAGGGCGAGACATGTTCCGGG
>JBBJLS010101617.1:0-20175 GCA_037577275.1 Bryconaethiops microstoma | reverse complement strand
TCTCATTCTCTCTCTCATACCTGTCTCTGTGTACGTGTTAAGAACGAGGATTCCTTTGGTGGGAATTCGTACTCTGCTTCAGAGCGTTCTCATACTAAAAGCGTGGGTTACCAGCTCATTCGTCTGTCTCCGCAATTGGGCCCTTCCCTTACGCGACATTTGGGCTTCCACAGTTTCCTGCATTCCTCTCTGTGACATGAACAAGGTGCTTCTTCTGTTGAAAATAAATATATCAAAATATTAATTAAAAAATAATAATATTAAAACCATTGAATGGTGAATACCATGAATAGTCTGAATAGTAGGGCCAAGGCTGCTAACCAGAAAAGTCTGTGCCATGTGGCTTTTGTGAAGAAGGGAAAAAAGGTAGCTAATTAACTCCACTGATAATATGGAAATTAACAGAAGCTTGATATAGGGCTAGTTGAGCTCTGCTGCTAGAGAAATGCTGAATAACTTGTCCTGATAGGCTGTATATTATGTACTGTGGGTGCCCTATGGCCCTTATTTGAAAGAGAATAACAGTGAAAAGGACATTATAATGTGTCAGAGAAGGGCAACTGACAGAGCAACTGACAGAGCAATTATAATAATAATAATAATAATAATAATAATAATAATAATAATAATAATAACAACAACAACAACAGCAATGCTACTACTAATAATAATAACAACAACAATGACAACAACAAAAACAACAACAATATTATTATTATGATTATTATGCTGCTGATGATGATGATTAATGATGATGATAATAATGATAATGATGTTGATGGTTATTATTATTATTATTATTATTATTATTATTATTATTATTATTGCATCTGCCTTTTCAACACTTTAAAGAGCCATCAACCCTTATTTTTAACTTTTATTTTTTGAAGAGTGTATTGTACTTCATAAAACTATGAGAGCTATGAAAAGTAATACATGGCTCAATATTCCTAAGAATACAGTAGAAATAAAATACCATACAAAACTGCCTGAGCATCTCACAGGTACAGGTCCTGCAGGCAGTTATAATCTCCTGTTTATATTGGTTTTACATTTTACACTAAGGCAGTTGTGAGGAGGGCTGTACTAGTAGGTCACACTGTTTATGGTTCATGGCTAAGGCTTTATTGGCATACCTTCAGAATAGTTTACTGGTATGGAGGTACTGAAAGAGTCCAATTAGGCATTTTCATGCACCCCCCTCCCCGAAAAGAGCCCGCATCCTCTCTGCTACGACAAGGTCTAGAGAGCTGGGTGTATGTTGAGGGGTGATAGGTTGTGTACAACACTGTAAGTATTATAGCATGTGGTTCTAACATTATGTGTATTGAGTTCATATAAAACTGCATTGGAATTGTATGGAAAATTAAGTTCTCTGTTCTTTGTTGTCCTCTTTCTTGTTTTTGGATCCTTTTGGCCTTAGATAAAATAGTAAACCTTAAGTGAGTGAGAAGAAGTACAAAAAGTACAGATGCTGTCAGCAATGTTAACAAAAACAAAACAAAACAAAAAAATGTAAATTCTAATAACAAAAGAGTCATTTGGTCAAAAGTTGATTTATCTCTCCAAAAAATAAAGTATTATTTGAAAATACTCTACGACTGATTACTGAGTACATTTAACCAGATAATACCCACTTCTGATAATGCCACACACACTAAAGTGATTAAAGTGAATAGAGTCAAATCATACAAACTGTACCTCAACATAAAATGCAACTGCAAATTATTTGACATGTTTTCAGCTTGATGGTTTAGTTAATTTTTAAAAAGTGTATGTTGTTAAATTACCAAGAATGTTTGGCCTTATATTTGTGCTCCAGGGATACAGGAACTCATTGAAAAACACTTAATAGGTGCTACAGACCCAGGAGTACTTGTGAAGTGGTAAATTATGTGAGTAATATATGAGCATTTTATTAAAAATTATATTTGTTTTTTTTACAAATGTTGCTTTTTCTTTGAACAGGTTTTATAAATCATGTTTTCAGAGTAAGATCAAGCCGATAAACAACAAGCAGTCTTATTTTCTTTATAACAGGTGCCAGTAATTCTGGAGCCGCTGTATGACCATTTGCAGAAAATTTGTATTATTTTATTGTTCTGCTTGAACTTTACTGGGGGCGCATGGAGGATTTGATTGTTCTGATCTGTTGTCATTATATCGACAGCGTTACATCGTGTCTCTGTGTAAGGTGAACTAATTGGCCTGTGTGATGGGGGGACTGAGTTAAATGTAATATTTCTGTGGATTTATGAAAAGAAAACAGGACTTATGTCTGGGACATTTTCTACATTTATTGCCTTTGAATTTCTCATTTCTTCTATGTCTAAAAAATGTTCTCAAAATCTTCCATAAAGCATCAATTACTTAGCTCTGTGCCACAATCCCTTGATAACAATGGTGGGCTTCATGCAAGGCAGTTATAATGAGAACACATACATCATATGCAGCCAGGCTGACACACTTTTGATTAACAAACTGGAGAAAAAAATCTAAGAAAATGTTATTTTGAACCCCCCTTGACAACTCTAATAGGAAAGCCTTTTATCTGTGTTCTTAAAATGTAACTTATTGCACTGATTGAAATATACTGAATAATACACCCCATAATTATTACAGGGGCTGGTTCAAGTTTGAAGATGAACTGTTGTCTTTCTGCTTGACTTTAATGCTGTGTCAGAATTCACATTTTCCACTTCAACAGAATTCCCTTCGAGCATTGTACACATTCTTAAACTTTAAAATCCTTCATTTTTTCTCAGTGGAAAATCTTCATTTTTCTATCAAAACCTTTTTTTTCTAGGTTTTTACTTAAATATGGCATAGAATGGGCATAGAAAACAATCACCCCCTTCAAAATATTAACATTTAATTGCTTAACAGCTGGAAATGAGGAAACAAAACCAACAAACAGAACCAAAACCAGCAAACAAACAACAAAATTGTCATGTCAGATCAGGAAAGGAGGACACAGATGCAGGAGTTAAACAGAGCTCAGACTTTTAGAATAAGGCACGTAAATAGTCACTTAAAAGTGATTGACTTGGCAGAGCAAAAACACTAAAAGACTCTCTTTCCAAGTTACAATGAAGGGACCCGTTCATGGCCGAAAACGATCTCTGTCCCACTGATATGGTCCAGATGCTTGGGTTGCTCCTGTCCAGGAGCCACGAGGAGCACAAGGGTCTGAGGCTTTGCAGTCTACAGAGCCACTTAGGAGTAGTACAGCCTACGGGTGCTTCAGCCTTTCTGGTTCACACTAGGGAACATGAAATACACAAAAGAGCCAAGTCAAAAGTCCATTGGCCTGTCTTAGATGAGTCTAACCTCTTACAACCAAAGAGACCATGGCTCTTGTCCAGCCAGTGTATCAGAGCCCCATAGACCATGACCCAAAGGCAAGTGAGAAAGCTTGCCCAACAGATGGTGAGAGCATGCCAGTGACCACACGCCAACTACTGGATCAGCTGAGGTTATAAACCAGAAACAAACACAAGGACCAATCACAATGGACAATCATCAATGAATTAACAAACAGAACGAGACACCTGGAAACACAAGGGAACTAAAGCAGTTAATCACTGGGGAGAACACGAGGGCTGACAGGATTTACCTCACATGCTGGGACATACCTCTGAGCTCCAGCACAGATGTGACATTCAAACATACATACAAATAAACAAATATAAATAAATAAATAAACAAAACAAAACACTGAGATGGATGAAGTATCATCCCCATGTCAGTGCTTTGTGGAACAGCCTTTTATTTTAATTACTGCCTTGAGTCTACCAACTTTGCACTGTGCAATGTTTTCCCACTCTTTTTTACAGAACTGTTCAAGCTCAGTCAAATTGGATGGTGAGAATTAGATGGTATTTTGCCCCATCTATTTTCCTTCTATCCTCAGGAGTATTCCAGTCCCTACTGCAAAGAAATACCCCATAACATTATACTACAACCTCCATACTTTGCTGTAGATATTGTGGTCTTTGGATATATTGTTCTTTGGATGTAGAGTTGTACTGGCTTTCCTCCAGATGTTGTTGAGGCCAAATAGTTTGATTTGGCCTCCACTTCTCCTCAGAATCTTCAAGGTGCTTTTTGACAAAGCTCACAGTACGTGTGATATTGTTGTCACATGCACACAGTGACCACTCCTTGGCATAAGGGAAGACATCACAAGCAGTGCATGAGGAAGCGGAAGTGCAGCCAATGGGCAGGGGTCCATGCTAGGCTAAAAGCAAATGCTAGCTGATCAGTTATCCTGTCCATCCTGTTCCCTGGGCAATGAAGTGGACTACATCCAAGATCAGTGAACTAGGGCTGAATGAGTTCAGAGACCATTGTGTTTTTGTTTACACAGAGTTAATGTTCATACGGACACGACTACATAGAATAGCAACATGCTAACATTCTGCTAGGACAGAAGCAAAGCTCTGACTAGAAAAACATGCAGTGGGGGCTTGTGTGTTTACATCAACACTCACCAGTATATGAACACTGAGCTTATCTCTAGTTACTGCTTGCCACTGCTAGAGTTTGTGGCTGTATGATGTAGATCATTTTATTTAGTGTAGGAATTCACCACCATGCTCATAGTTGTGGTCTACATCCCACCCAGCACTAACGCTAACATGCTGGCCAAACTTTATGGAGCCATTTGCAAGCAACAAACCTCACACCCAGATAGGCTGTTTCTTGTTGCAGAATATTTTAATCTTACAAATGTCGTTTCTCTTTAAATTTCATCATTATTGGAACTTTGTGACAAGGGTGGCAAACAGCAAGGGCCAGAATGTCCCAGGCCGTTAGAACAACAAATCACACGTATGCTCACAAAAACCACAGCCAGTTCCTGGACACTGGGGATGTACGGTATGGCATCCAGGCCATCACTAACTACAGAGATCTCCACGTGCCTGTGATCAATAATTTGTTCACATGGCTAAGTTCACATGGCATCTTTCACCTGCCAAAGAAGTCATCAGTGTCTTGCCTTAATGACTATAGTCCCATCACACTCACACTCACATTCAGGAAAAGCAGGATCTCTAGGTTAGCTAATAGTGTATTTGTGGGCAGCGCAGGTTTCTGTGCATGTTCATGTTCATTACCAAGGCAGTATGGAGAGTGCCGTGTCTTACCCTGTGGTCATTATTTCATCTACGCTAGCAGAGCCAAACATCAGAAAATTTTTTACTGGGATTTGTAGCTCTGTTTTTTATGTGTAACTTCTGATTAAATGTTTGGTGTCTTTATTTTCTGCGATTAATCTGAGAATATAAAAACAGTTACAGTTCTTACTCCTGCTCATTCAGGACGTTCACATCTAAAGATCATTATCTACATTGAGGCTATTAAAGTGTTGTAATATTCTGTTTTTGTCACAAGATTTTACATGTGTGTTTAAAAATAATTAACCATATTCATTAACACTTTATTAAAATGAATAAGCACAGCAATAATTAGAATATTAACACTACATAATGGGTTGGGAGGCTAAATGTAACAGTGACCTATTTAAAGTTGTCCTGAAGTTGTGACCAATTTTATTTGATCATTTTTCTCTGTGGATCTATTTTGGTGCAGTGTCGTGCAATGATGCATGGCCAAAAATTGAACAAAAGAAATGAAAAACCATGGCACAATAATGTCTGTCCTTTCCCGGCAGCTGTCGTTTGCCTTCATCACATCTGCATTGCCTGTGGTACTGATGATAAAGCTGTGCAGCTCTGAGAAGCGGAGTAAACTCTCATGGTCTCAGCTGGCTAGCAGTCACCTGAGCGCTCCAGGTGTGAAAGAATTCTGGCCTGGCGAACACGGGAAAAAATTCCCCTGATGGTTTACCTTCATTTAGCACATGATCCATCTTGGGCAGCGAGGCTAACCCAGCCTGCTAGCATATGCCATCCCAGGTGAGGAACTATGAGAACAGAGAAACTACATAAAATCTGGGCTTGAGTTTACACTCGCAGCAAGTTTTCTGAAGCACAATTATTCCTTTACCTGTTAAATATATACAGCATCATTTATAATCCTTTCCTAAATATAGCTGTGCATTTGTTCAGCTGGATTCACCTCATTTTTGTATTCACCTGTTTAATTCTACATGATGATGTGCTTCATTTTTAAGACAAGTGTCTAATTATCTGTCTCTGCGAGCTGGCTCACTCTGAGATGTACAGTTTGATGTGAAAACACACCAGAGCAATGGAATTTAAAGTAGAAAAGTTATTGTCAAACACGTACTAATGTGCTAATATTTCTTAATTCTCTAAATGTGAAAATGTCATTTATAATGAAACACATTTATTATTTGCTGCACTATTATTATTTAACAGCCTCTATTGGTATAGGATGGCTTTCTCCAATATGTTGGAACATTGCTGTGAGGACACGATTGCAGTCACTAGAGCATTAGTGAGGTCAGGTACTGATGTTAGATGGTTAGTTCTGGATCACAAACTCCACTCAAACTCTTCCCAAAGATACAAGATTGAACTCCATCCCTCCAGAGAATGCAGTTCCGCTGTTCCTCAGAACAGTGCTGGAAGGTGCTTTATACCTGTCTAGTCAAAACTGCTCTAGATCATTCTATTGTTTGGGCAATGCTTTTCTTTGGACAAAGTATCTGAATTTACCAATTAAAAAGGATGCTTTAGGGCATACAGTACTGTGCAAAAGTCTAGAGCCACTCCTCATTTCTTCATATTTTGCTTCCAAAGTGCCAGACTTTCTTGCATATTTTATGTAACTCTCATTTTCAGTCCATGCCCTGTACCTGACCAATTTCAGGGGAATGTCTTTGTTTGTTACGCCACCAACTAGTATAATTGGTATAATTGTAATGATGAATGCTGAGTGGTTGTAACAAATTTATCTAGGTGCCTTGTATCTTTAAGAACAGCCTGTTACAGTAAAAATATGCTAATGATGAGGCATGCAGAGGCAAACAATAGTATTTTAGCACCAACAAGGTGATTCAAAGCAAAAAATAAGGGGTGGTTTAAGACTTTTGCATGATAATGTATAATGTTTCATTCCTTAGTTCAGTGTGTAAAATTAACTAGATGTAATTTTTATCATTTGTATTTTCATAATTTAATTAATCAATTGCCACCAACTAGTATTACTAAACCCTCAGGAATCTTAGCTTAATTTTGCATATCTTTTTCATATTACAATCAATTACTTATTAGAATTACAACACAGATACAAATACAAAGTATTCACATGCTACACAATGTCAATTTCATTGTGCTACTCAAGATGTTTTGAATGTATATGCTAACACAACTTTGACAACAAGTTTTCATATTGGAACACACCACAACACACAGTGTGAACAGCGTGAAATTCTTTCTCTGTATTTAACCCATTCACCAAGTGCAGCAGTGGGCAGCCAGGAACACAGCGCCCAGGGAGCAGTGTGTGGTGACGGTACCTTGCTCAAAGGAACCTCAGAGGTGCCACTAGCTGTGCTGGGATTCAGACCCATGACCATCTGATCACAGGGGCAACTCCCTAACCACTAGGCCACCAACTACCCCAGATAGATTTGTTAGTGTCATAGAAAACTGAAATTTATCTTCAGCCCAAGCAGATAGCAGTGCTTGTACTTTGTCAATGTCACAGTGGTTAGTTTGTATCACTATTGTTGCTTATTTTGCAAGGAAAGTAAAAAGAATAATGGGCCTCTTTTCATGTTGTGATGACAAAATTTCAGCCAGTCAGAAAGAAATGATACACTATGCTGTGGCTTGATTCTGGCCCTGCCATCAAACAGGGCCATGATAGCATGGATATGGCTTGGGTCGCTTTATTTGTAATGGAAAAACATTTGTTCACAATACAGCACAGGTTCCTTGTCCCAGTAAAAAAGCACCATCTGAAAGTTTTGGAATTTTTGCTTATACAGACTGGCTAGTGTGCCATGTTGTTTGTTTGTCCTCTTAAGAGAGTCAAGTAGAATAGTACGCCTGGCAGTGCCTTTTGAGTGCCTCCTCACTGGGCAGGCAGCAGAGTGGGCTGCAGCAGTCTTGAAAGCAGACACGGATGCGTGTTACTGTTACCCCACCTTTACTAACCAAAACCTTGACAGTGAGGTGGAGATCACCTCTCGTCTGTACCATCTGCGGCAGGGAGACCGTCCAGTAATACACTACAGAGTTACGCAATCTCTCCATGCAGACTGCATGGCGTGACTCCGCCCTCCGGACGGCCTTCTACGAGGGGCTGGCCCAACGTCTGAAGGATCAACTCGCTGGGCGAGAGCTTCCAGATACATTGGAGGGGATAATTCAACTGTGCATGCGCATAGACCAGCGCATGAGCTCTCGCCCCAAGGCCGAATCCTCCACATCTGTCAGAGGCCCACTCAGGAGCCAGGGAACCCATGCAGTTAGGGCGCGCTTCTTTGAATCCTGCGGAGCGGGCCCGATGCTATCACGGGGGCCTATGTGCCTATTGCACCTCCCCTGACCACCACCGTGCTGTCTGCCTGCTCCGTCCGGGAAACGGTCAGACCAGGTGAATAAGGGGAGGTCCTCACCTGGTACCAACATCTATGCCTCCTTAAGGCAGACCGTTTCCCGCTTTTGTTGATTCAGGGGTGGCTGGCAATTTTATTCTTTTGCTATCCAGGTGGGTGTGAGATGTGAAGTGTTATCCAAGCCCATTAAAATCACAGCCATAGACAGTCGGCCCCTTCTTCATAGCCCCATCACTCAGCAAACTTCGCCTCTTCTCACTATCGGCCAAAACCAAGAGGAGATCACATTCTCTGTCACCCAACTCACTTCACCTCCCCTCATTCTTGGTTACCCTTGGCTGTTGACCCATGACCTACTTATTTCCTGGTCACAACAGAAGATCTTGTAGTGGGGTCTGACCTGTCAGGAGCTTTGTCTTCCGGCATAGGCTAGGACGTGCTCGGGGGAGCCCGATGTCCCCGATGTCGACGTAGAATCCATCCCTGAACCATGGAGAGCCATGGAGGAGTACGTTACTGAGGGACTTTGTAAGGGGACTCGCTGCCGCAGCGTTCTTTTTCATCAAAAAAAAGGATGAGGGTCATCTCCCTTGCATCGACAACCGGGGACTTAACAAGATCACCGTGAAGAACCGTCATCTGCTCCCACTGACCAACACAGCCTTGGACGCCCTCTCTGGTGCTTCCATTTTTACCAAACTGGACCTCAGGAGCGCCTACAATCTCATTTGTATCAGGGAGGGCGACGAGTGGAAGACGGCCTTCATTACTCCCACCGGTCACTATGAGATGCTGGTTATGCCATTTGGCTTGTGCAACAGTCCGGCAGCATTTCGACAGTTCATCAATGATGTTCTCCGAGACATGCTGGGTCATTGGGTCTTCGCCTATTTGATGACATCTTAATTTATTCGAAGATGGAAGAAGAACATACCCAGCATGCCCGGACAGCATTAAAGAGGTTGCTGGCCCACTGAATGTTCTGTAAGTTGGAGAAATGCTCTTTCCACCAGCGTTCCACCACACTCCTGGGATTTGTGATATCCCCACAAGGTGTGGACATGGATCCCCAAATGCTGGATGCTGGGCGAAACTGGCCTCTATCCGCTTTGCTTAAACAGCTCCAGTGCTTTTTGGGGTTTGCAAACTTCTACCGACGTTTCATCCGGGGCTTAAGTTCAGTCGCAGCACCTCTTACTGTCCTCACCAAACCCACTAAGAAGCTGTTTCATCTCACTTCAGAAGCCATCCAAGCCTTTCACCACATTTCAATCCTTCACTTTAGCACCTATTTGGTGTAGGAGCCATTCTCTTCCAACAAGGTCCAGACCAGAAACTACTTCCATGTGGTTTATTCTCCAGAAAGTTCACCTGCACTCAACAGTGATATGGGGTAGGGGACTGTGAGTTGTTGCCCTTCAAGTGGGCTCTGGAGGAATGGCGTCACTGGCTCCAAGCCGGCAGTGACCCGTTCATTGTCTGGACCGACCACCAAAACTTAATTGGCATCCATTGAGCAGTTTCACTTCACTTTATCTTACCGTCCAGGGTCGAGGAATCTCAAGGCTGACGCCCCCTCCCAGCAACATCAGGTGGAGAGCCCCTGGACGGACCCCGTGCCTGTGCTACCACTTGAGATCATTGTTTCACCCCTCCTGTGGGAGTTGGATGATCGAGTCCGCCAGGGGCAGACCTTGGAGCCCCCTCTGGCAGAGACACCGCCTGGACATCTCTTTGTGCCTTCGCGCCTCCGCTCGGACACTATCCAGTGGGCACACTCATCAGCCATCACTGGACACCCGGGGGTTCTCGATACCCTCTCCATTCTCCAACATGCTTTCTGGTGGCCCAAGATGTCAGCTGATGTTAAGGAGTACGTTCAGGCATGTGCGGTGTGCGTCCAGAGCAAGACAATCAATCAACCCAGCTCTGGGGAACTTCAAACTCTTCGCCTTTCTCATCACCCCTGGTCACACATCGCACTGGATTTTGTCACCGGATTGCCAGAGTCCAATGGGAAGAACACCATCCTGACCATTGTGGACAGGTTCTCCAAGGCCATGCACCTGATGGCACTCAGCGGGCTCCTCACTGCAAAAACCACCACCGAATTAATCATTGAGAATGTAGTACATTTGCATGGGTTCCCCAAGGACATCGTCTTGGACAGAGGTCCCCAGTTCACAGCCAGATTCTTGAAGGCCTTCTGCCATCTGATCGAATCCACCTGCAGTCTCTCTTCCGGGTATCGCCCTCAGACTAACAGTCAAATGAGCGAACCAACAAACAACTGGAGCACTTCCTGAGATGTTTCGTCACGGATCGTCAGCACTCCTGGGCCTACTACCTCACTTGGGCTGAATTGTCTCACAACCTGCTCACCTCTTCGGCTACTGGACTCAGCCCTTTTGAGGTATGTTATGATTTCCAACCCCCGATGTTTGACCACCAGGAACCGGAGGTTGAAGTACCATCGGCCCAACATTTGGTCCACAGCTCCGGCAGCAAGCCCGGATGCCATCCAAAGAGCCAACCATCGCTACGTCCATCAACATCGCCGCTGACAACCCCCGGAATGATTGTTCCATGTTGGTGACAGGTCTGGCTTTCCACATGCAACCTTCACCCGCACACCGAGTTTAAGAAGTTGTCTCCGCGCTTCGTCGGACCCTACTGGATCACACATCCCATTAACCCTGTAACTTTCCAGCTCCAGCTGCCTGCCTCTCTCCGGGTTCACCCAGTCTTTCACTTCTCTCAGCTTAAACCCTTCATCACGTCGCCCCTGGTTCCTGTTGCCCTGGACTCTCCTCCACCTCGGATCATTGACGGTGATCCTGTGTATACCGTCCAGCGGATCCTTGACTCGAGACACCGTGGTTATGGCACCCGTTGGCTGGGAAGGCTACGGCCTGGAAGAACGGTCTTGGGTTCCTGGACGGTTCACCCTGGACCCTACCCTGATACAGGACTAGCGTCGCAGGGTGTCCTCTCACACCCAGGGTCCTCTCTGTCGGGAAATGGTCCTGGAGAGGGGGTAGTGTCACATGCACCAGTCACGTGACGTGCACAGGTCACAGGAAATGAGCTTGTCACAGGGTATATAAACAGGAAGTAAGTAGTGGCTCGATCATTGAGACAACCTCGCCCTGCTATCTTAACCCTGGTTCACGTGAGTTCTCAGTTACCTTTTGTGTGCATGAGTGTGAACGCAGGTTCCGGTGGGAATCATTACTCTTTCGTAGAGCGTTTGCAGAACAACTTGCGTGATTCTACCACCCCTCTCGGTTCTGTCCACGCTTGGGTTCATCCATCATGCTACACAGGTGAACTCCTGGTCAGGTACGTTCTTGTTCACTTTCTTATTGTGACACTTTAATTTAGCTGGAAAAAGTTTACTTGGCTAAACTCATTACAGGCTCAAATAATGTATACTTTATAAATATTAAGAATAAATTACAGTAGTGACATGAGGATGGTTATCAGAGGCATTACAGAACACAAACAGTATGCAGTGTTTAAGGAGAATAAAAACAGAAATGTATTATCTGGATAATGAGTGGATTTGTGTTTAATTACTTATTTGTGCTTCATCTGCCTTGGGTTATTATTAAAATATGTGTAATATGTGCACTATAGGCATAGTGCACATTTACTTACAGTATGCAATGTTTACGGAGGATAAGAACAAAACTGTATTATCAGGATAATGAGGTATAACTGTATTATGAGGTAATTGTGTGGAATTACTCATTTGTGCTTTGTCTGCCTTGGTTGATTATTAAAATATATGTGTACTATACGTGTACTCTGCCTATAGGTTAAGCATGTATTATTAAGCCTAGAATAGAGCCATGCAAATTGTTTTAATTATATTACTCTATAAATGTAAAAAAAAATTATATTGATTGAACATACACACACACACACACACACACACACACACACACACACACACACACACACGTGTCTCAGCACTCTACCAGAGATTCATCTTTGATTCTTGTTTCAGTGTATGTTTCTTTAATGTATTTTTATAAATGAGATACAATGTTTGCCATTGTTTGTAAACCTAATTTCTTCTTTGATACTTTGATGTATAGCAACTAAAATTTGGTTTCATCAGTGCAAGCCAAAGAGTAAAAAACACCCCATTAATGCCAATGAATCTGAGCCCTAAGTTCTCTGATAACAGAAAGGAAAATGCTGGAGAATGCCTTTCTGTGCCAGTCTTGTTCATGCCCATGCCCAAACCCTGTCAGCACTGCCATCGCTCATACAGACCATACATGGCCAAGACAACAGGTGGACATGGCCATGGTGGTGATGATGGAGATACTGAACGGCTGGCACCGTTAACTCCACGCCAAGTCTGTGGTGGTGCCAGGGCCGGTACTGCATAGGGCCCAAGACCCCATGCCCGACCCTGGCATCTGAGGTTGGGTGGCCATCCGGCTGGGTTCTCCAAATGAGGACGGACAAAGACGGACAAGCTTTTAGCCTGGAGCACATCACAACTCATCAATGGAGTATTTCATGATTTTAGCTGCCAAACAAAAAGGACAAACGTTAATGAGTGAAATCTGGACTCACATCAACAGGATGCAAACATGGAGCAGGGGGTGCCTGCTAAACAGTTTCTGAGCATTTAGTGGTGACCTGGGTTTAAATTGTAAAACAGAAAGGATGAGATCCAGTTAGCATTTTTGTGTGCTGCTAACAGGCTTTTAACAACCTTTATCAACACTATTAACATGTTTGAGTGTAGTGTATCCTAAAAGACATGCAGCCATGAAAAAAAATTAGACTACTTTTCTCCTTTTTCTGTTCACTGTTTGTTCAATTTGTGACAGTGTGTGTGTGTGTGTGTGTGTGTGTGTAAAATGCACAGGTTGCTATTCTTTTATCAACTATTGCAGTGTGAGCTGTGTAGAAAATAAGAAATATGTGTTGTAAGTGCAGTAGTGTTTGTATAGCAGCTAGTCTGTGTGCTGTATTCCAGCAGCTTCACTCCTGATTCAGTTTCTGATTGTTGCAATTGTAAAATAATGTAAAAGTGTTGTGTTTCCAAGGTATAATACATTATTTATATGTATTTTTAGCAATTTGGAATTTTGAATCAAGTGTGGTCAATATTGTATAAAACAAAAGTGACATGTACAATTTTCACAGACACTCCCACAAATTACAAAGCAATAACCAGAAAAAAATGATGCTGTCTCTTATTGTCTCTTATTGCATCTGCCTTTCCATTCTAGGACCCTGGACGGTAGATGATCTGGAAACTGGAACCGGGTGAAAAACAAAGCCCAGCGTTTCTGTTGTGGGTTCAGATGCTTGGCCTGCCAGATATATTCTAGGTTGTGGTGGTCTGTGTACACAGTGAAGGGGTGTCTCGCTCCCTCTAACCAATGGCACCACTCCACTAATGTGGTTTTGACCACGAGCAGTTCGCGGTTCCCAATGTCATAGTTTCGCTCTACATGAGACAGCTTTCTAGAAAACTTGCGGTAAAAGTTGGCAAAGCCCAGGAAACATTGCAGTTCCTTCACCTCTGAGTGGAGACGTGGTGTCTTTGGTGATGTGGCCAACTTGGTCTGCAGTTCCACATTTAGCCCTCTTCTGTAGACTGCAGCGAGGGCCAGTTCATTCCAGCCACTCTCAGCAGCGAGAATGCGGAACTGGATTGAGAAGTCCACTGCTTAGCTGGTCCCCTGCTGCAGCTGGAGAATTCGAGAGCCGCTGGACTGACCCTGATCCAGGTGGATGAAGACCATCTGGAAGAGACATACAAACTTCTATGTGTAGCCCTGCAGGGTCTTGTGCCCGCCCCATGAGCCGCTAGATCAGCATGGAGGTGCTGGAGATGCTGGAACTGGGGTTGGTAGAGGCGCATTTTGTAGAGTCTCTACCAGGTTTGAAACCACGTGGGTGAGCTGGTCCAGCCATCCCTGATGGTCAGCCAGGTAATGCGCGAGTGGCGGGGCTCTCGTCTTCAGGCAGGGCAACCCCTGCTGCATCTATGATGTTTGAGTTTTCTTCTGTTATGTCTGCCACAGGGAAGAAGGATGCAAATGCAGGAGTGCCAACACAAATTGGGGTTTTTAAATGAAAACTTAAAGCAGTCCAACTGAGGGAAACAGAAAATGTCGTTCCTTTGCTGAGCAGGGCCCGATGAACTTAGACCTTTACTCTTGAAACTCGAAGGGTTCAGGAACGGGATCTCCACTATGTGTGGCAGCAACAAAAGGGGGAATCCAGCCATGGTACGTCACCCTCACTGCTTACTTTTGTAGCACAGGAGAGAGAGACAGAGAGCAGGAAAGTAGGGTTCAGCTTACCTGGGTCACTCCATGCTGGCACCTTACAGAAGGGTCAAAGTGCTGACAAGAAGCTGGAGGCACCGGCCAGCATGAGTGTCTGGAGAGATGAAGCTGCAGAGCTTTCCTTTCAAAGCACTGGGAGTAAACCGGAGAGATAGGCAGAAAAGGGGTAGTGGTGAGGGTTGAATGAGGGTAGATGAGAGATTGATGAGGGAGACAGCACACTAGACACCTGGGTCAGCCTTCCTTATATACTCACGAGAACCAATAGGAATGCATAAACAATCAAACAGAACTAAGGCTAAACACAGGGGAGATGAGACACAGCTAAAACCAGGTGCCTAGGAAACGCAAATCAGCTCGCGGTTACTTCACAGTCGCTGCAGGTGCGTTGATAGGCGCCACTTCCAAACACAAACAAACCAGCACGTGGAGACAGGGAGTGTGACGGGGAATCCCCAGGTCAGAATTCTGGTGATGGACCCTGCGGTGGGCATGACAGGTCACACGGATGTGACACTAATTTTATTTTCCTCTGTATTTCTCAATGTTTAGAAATGGTGGTCCTACTTGAGGACATATTTCTGTGGTGGGTGACCTAGTGCAATAAATACAGTTTATTTAGAAAATGGTCTATGAAGTAACAGTTCAATAACAGTATGCATTATAATACTAAAAACAGTTTGAGATGACATTTATGGTCTTTAACTTATTGAGCATATTACTCTCCTGCTATTTGGAGGACTGTTCACTGGCTATTGACATTAATGGCTGTCATGAAAGACAACTTAGTGGATTTATTGCTTGCGCAATGACAGTTCAGTGTTAAAAACACTCAGATCGACCACTGTAACCTCTACAACCTTTATACTCATTTTCACAATAACTCTAAAAACAACGCTCACAACTCTGGCTCTAGAGGGATAACAGTTTGGTGATTTACCTGTGTTGTCACATCTGATTAATCTCTTTATTACCAAATTTAGCATCTGCATGGTGGGTAGCAAACTAGCAAACTATGCTGTACTCTGGTTCTCTTGAGACTGATCTCAACACTCCTTAAATTAACCGGACAGTTTCCAAATTTATAAAGATAAGATAAGATATGCCTTTATTGTCATTGTACTGAAGCAGGATGCTACACATACAATGAAATTGTAGGGGCTACTTAACGGTGCAAACAAATACAGACAGTGACAGTGCAGACAGTAAACACAGTATAAACAATAAACACAGTATAGACAAACATCAAACATGGAGTTGCGGACAGACAACAATGACACGTCAAGTATTAAAGTATTGCACTTATTGAGATGAGAATGATTGTACTTATATATAATATATGATTTATATGCTTATATATATACATATATACATATATACACACACACACACACACATATATATATATATATATATATATATATTGTAGACAGCATTGACATTTTTGCACATTGCCCTGAGTTTTGTGGAGTAGCAGTTATTGCACGTTGTCTGTGAGGGATGATGGTATGAGTTTGTGTGTGTTTAGTTCAGTGATGGCTTGTGGGGAAAAAACTGTCTCTGAGCCTGTTGGTCCCCGTTCTGATGGACCTGTAGCGCCTGCCAGAGGGCAGAAGGTTGAACAGGCCATGAGCAGGTTGGGTCCGGTCTCTGATGATTCCCTCAGCTCTGTTGAGGCAGCGGGATGTGTAGATGTCTTTCAGTGAAGGGAGGGGGCAGCCGATCATTTTCTGTGCAGTCTTGACTACCCTCTACAGTCTCTTCTGGTCTGAATGCTATGATAGTGCAAATTTCTGCCAGATTCTCAAGTTAAATTATCAACTAATTAGCACAATGTTACTTAGCATTATGTTAACTTTTGATGACAACTTTAACAATATAATGGACACACAAATAACATTTTCTTTCTTTTGTGCTTTTAATTTATTTTAATCTCAGAAAAAAATGTGGACAAAAAGTAGCAGTGCTATGCTTTAGGTGTGAACCTCCAATAGGCCTCCAACCTCCAATAAGTTGTAACTACAGTGGACAGCCCCCAGAAAATGTACTGGTAACTATTTTTTTTAAATTATAATATTGTGTTTATATTTGGTTGACTCCAAAAACACCCCGACAGCCACGATCGTGCAGTACTTCTTCTGTTGTTCTCAACAGACATCTCATGGGAGCTCACACTGGTAAGTCATTATTTATGTTAAAATTCTAATGACTGTTGTAACTAGCTAAATGTGTAAGATAGCTATGATTGCACCAATGCAAAAATCATGCTTGATCCATTATAAATTTGCTATAGAATCTGCATACTCTGTCTCTACACTCTATGCTCACAAGCATAAATGTCAAGTCACCTCACGTAGGTTTATTGTATACCCACAGTACGCAGTGAAAACAAACAATGTTCATCCAGGACAACAGTGTTCCTCCAGGACAACATTCCTCAAAGACAGAAACGTTCCTCAAGGATCCCATCGTTCCTCCAGGACCACAGTGTTCCTCCAGAAGACTTCTTAGGAGAAGTTTAGTTTAGGGATGTGTTTGTGTGTGTCAAGTAGGTTTTATTGTTGTTTCTTTTTTAACTTTTTGTCTTCATGTCGTTGTTGCGTGTGTTTGTGTTTTTGTGCTGTCCGTGCACCTGGGACTGTGAGAAACTTAATTCCATTCAATCATATACTGTGCATTTGAATGGATGACAATAAAGTCAACTTGACTTGATTTCAACCAGATACACACAGTGCACAGGGAAATGACAAAACATGCCTCCAGGACCATGATGCAACACAGGAACAGAACAGAACACCACAAGACCACAAGTGAAGACAGGACAAAACACAAGAGCAACAATACAACCGGATAAGACAACATTTAGTACAATCAACAATAGTTACAGTCTGGAAGAATACAGTATTTTGACATGTACTGTATTCTAGCCGGAGAGAGGCAGACAGCAGTAAATATGATTGTTCAAATATAGCAGCAGCAGGACAGAGAATGTGCAGTGTAATAAATAGAACGGTATTTACAGAGGTAATTAAAATTTGAGTTGTTCAGGGGAGGGTGTGTTGGTGGTGTGTCTGGGTGGTACAGTTTAAATTTCACTCTGGTTGAGGAGTGGCCTGAGGGAAGAAACTGTTCCAGCAGTGGTGGCCCGTGTGCTACAAAATCTTTTGCCAAATGGGAGGAGGGAGAAGAGTGTGTGTGAGGGGTGAGTGGGGTCATCCACAATGCTGGTGACTTTATGGATGCAGCGTGTGATGTAAATATCCATGATAGAGGGGAGAGAGACCCTGATAATCTTCTCAACTGTACATACAATCCTCTGTAGGGTCTTGTGATCTGAAACATTACAATTCCAATACCAAGCTGTGATGCAGCTACAGAGAATGCTCTCTAAGGTCCTTCTGTAGGATTGGGGGGTGGGGTTGGGGTGGAAGGTGCACTCTCCTCAGTTTCCACAGGAAGTACAGATGCTGTTGGGCTTTCCTGTTGAGGGTGCATGTCAGGTTCACCATGATGTGAACACGATGTCCACCAAGGAGCTGCCGGTGCTCAGCGGTGAGTGATCACATCATACCCTCCTGAAGTCAACAAAAATCTCTTTTGTTTTATCGATGTTCAGGGACAGGCTGTTGGCTTTTCACCGGTGCAGTAGCTGCCGCACCTGCTCTGTGTTCGCTGCCTCATCAATCTTGCTGATCAAACCCACCACAGTTGTGTAATTGGTGAACATGATGATGTGGTTCGAGCTGTGCGATGTTGCACAGTTGTGGGGCAGCAGTGTGAAAAGCAGAGGGCTAAGAACACAGCCCTTGGGGGCATCTGAGCTCAGCATGGTGGTACATTGATGACTTATTCAGCACAGGGATGATGGTGGTGGTTTTGAAGCATGCTGGAACAAAAGTGGTGCTCAGAGAGATATTAAAGATGTCTGTGAGAACATCTGCCAGCTGGTCTGCACGTACTTTGAGCACACAACCATGAATGTTGTCTGGTCCAGCAGCTTTCCATGGGTTGACACTTTTCCTCACATCAGCCATGGTCAGACAGAGCACCTGGTCTTCCGCACTGCCAAATCATTGTGGGCTTCAAACCATGCATAGAAGTAATTCAGTGCATCTAGAATGGAGCCCTCACCATTACAGGCAGGTGGAAATGTCCTGAAGTTGGCGATGGCCAGGATGCCCTGCCACATGTGCCATACATCCCCAATGTTCTTGAAGTGGCTGTGGATTTTCTGGGCATGTGTGTGATTCGCTGCTCTGATGGCCCCAGACAGGTTAGGTCTTGCTGTTCTCAGGGCAGCCTGATCTAAAGGCAGTGTCACGCGTTCTCAGCAGCGGGCGCACCGCTACAGTCATCCACAACTTCTATTTGGGGATTGTGGTGATGGTTTTGGAGACAGTAATGTCATCAATGCACTTATTGATGTAGCTGGTCACTCCAAATTGGTAGAGTTGCCAAAGGTTGCAGCCTCCATGTTCCAGTCAGTTTGCTCGAAACAGTCTTGAACAGCCGAGATTGTGTCTGGGGGCCAGATCTTTGTCTGCTTATGAAAGGGCTTGGCATGTCTGAGGAGCAGTCTGTACAATGTTTGTATAAACACAATCCATTTTGCTGATGACTCCGTATTTGTCGTATTGTTAGTGTTAGCATTGGGTGGGATGTACACCAAAATTATGAATATGGGGGTGAATTTCCACAGTAAATAAAGGTCTGCATCTAACCAAAACAAACTGTAACTAGAGACACAGTGTTCTCACACCAGTCAGTGTTGATGTAAATACACAGCCCTCCTCTGATGGCCTGGCCTTTTGCCAAATGGGAGGACGAAGAAGAGGGTGTGTGGGGGGAGAAGGTGGTGTGTGACAGATCCATGACGGGTGTGTGACGGAGAGAGGAGTTATAGAGTCTGATGGATGAATGTGAGACGGGAGTAATATTCGGCACAGGTAGGTGAAACCACCTGCTTGGCATCTCTGCCTGGCGCACCTCTGACAGTGCCCTTCTGCTGGCAGCAGGGTCATCAGCCAGGAACCACCCTTCACCGATGTTTCGGTCCTTTAATGCCGGAACATCTGTCATTGGTGGAGCAGTGATAGGGACGTCTCCCTACCGCCCCCTGCAGCTGGCTCTAAGATCCCTGCTTCCCCCATTGTTTGTCCTTTCTGTGGAGCCAGAGCCAGAAGCTCCCCTGCTCTGCCTCCTCAGCGATTCCTAGCTGATGGCCTTCTTCAGCTGATTGAGGTTAGCCGTTAAATTCCACTCAGCTCCAGATGTCAAGATGGTGGCCTAGTGGTTAGGGCGTTCGCCCTGCGATCAAGAAGTCGTGGGTTTGATTCCCAAGACTGCTAGTGG
>JBBJLS010101596.1:0-20177 GCA_037577275.1 Bryconaethiops microstoma | reverse complement strand
CCCCCCCCCCCCCCCCCCCCCCCCCCCCCCCCCCCCCCCCCCCCCCCCCCCCCCCCCCCCTCCCCCCCCCCTCCCCCTCCCCCCCCCCCCCCCCCCCCCCCCCCCCCGAAAACCGTGTGTCCTTTCTGGAGTGTAAAACAAGCAACAAAGGCTGGCTGAGAAGAATGATGGAGTGGGATGTGTGTGTGGGTGTGTGAGTGAGTGTGTGTGGTTGAGTGGTCACTAAAATTTGACGGATTGATGGAGATGTGAATTGTTGACACAGAGATGTCTTCTCTAAAGGTGCAACACTAGCACTAGTTTGACTGACGCTGGGACTAATAACTAATTAACCTTTAACAATTTAAAAATGATTAACAACAACAAACGGATAATAACAGATTAAAAACAGGTGGGATAGTTACACATAAATTTAACACTAAAAAGACTTGCTACCATCAGTTACACTATAGAATGATCTTATCTGTAAAAATCTTACAACAAATGCAACTCACACCAAACTAATTCAGGTGATATGTTCGTTAGGAATTCTTATAACAGTGACTCTAAAATAAATAAACCAGCAATCGTATTGTTCTGCCCTTATTTTTTCATATTCACACAGATCTGATCCAATATTTGAATTTTCACGCATAATACAACCTTACTGAAGAATGATAAATCTCAGGTGTTTAGGTGTATAAGTGTAAATGTTAGTATTACATCAGGTTGGATTTAAACCAGTGTTAGATTTGGGCAATATGGTGACATCATTGTGTTAATTACATCACTATTTACTTTTCTAAATGCCCTAGGAACTGTCAGTAATTCTAGGACACTGAACAGTTGCATGAAAAAAGCAGATTACAGAGAGCTTGTAAACAACTAGTGTAATAACTGCACTGTAAAAAGAATAGACTGACATTCACAGGAACATTCTTCTTAAAGGGTCTTTGCGAACATTAAATTAAAATACAAACTGTGCAGTTGTTTCAAGCAGAACTACAACTTTACTTTGTCCATTCCAAACCTAATGAGAAAAATGGTGCCATATTTTTAAAATAGTTTTTTTGCACCTACACACACTCACATGTGGACACACATATCACACAACGTATCACACGGACAGAAGATGCCAGAGAAAGCCCAGCGTCTCTGCAGGACAGGAAGCTTCCTGGGTTTTTAAAAGGTACTGGGTCCAACTCCTTCACCTATTCAAATGATAATTGACCGATGCCTAAAGCAGTTACCTAAACAGCAGGAACCAAAGAACAAAACGGTGAAAACATGAGACACAGAGAAACAGAAACGTCCTCTTCCTCTCTTTCGTCAACACCAGCGCTCACCTTTATGCTCAGGTAGTTCTCACAGCTGCGGGATTTGCCTCTGGTGTGCATAGTGTGGCTTTGAGCATAAATAAAAAAATAAATAAATAGGTAATCCAAAAAAAGGGGTTTCAGTGCAAAGTCCAGGCAGTCAGTTATGGATCCATTTTGAGTTTTATCAGAATAATTGTAGCGAAGTCTCTTTTGTCCATGGCTGTGATGGACTCTGTCTCTGTATGACTCCTGTGGAAATGTGAGAGAGGCAATGAGATCTCCTCCCTCCCTCCCTTCCTCCGTCTCTCTCTCTCTCTCTTGCCCGCCCCTTGTTCATCTGGCCTCTCACAACCAGCTAATGCACACTGATTCAACTTCCTTTACCCCTGAAAAAACACATAACCTGACCTGCTCACAACAATGCCCCCCTCCTTTTACCCCCTGGCCTGCAGGGAAACCCCCCCACACCCACACACCCCACCCAACCCCCTCCACCCTTCATTTGTTTAACCCTAAACCACGCTCACCCATCCTGATGCTCCTTCATTGTCCCAGGAGTACGAATGGACTTTGGCTTATTCTGCTACTTTTGTGAAAAGGGAGGAGGGTGAGGGGTATAAAAATGCCAGCGGTGCTCTTGTCCCAAAAAGCCGTGCAATGTTGAATCAAGCCACGGGAATTCCCCCCATACACAGACACATAGGAGTCTGTTTCTACTAGGGCTGCACGATAAGTGGAAAATATTAATATTGTGATTATACTGCCACACATTGCAAATGTATTTAAATATATTAAAAAGACTATCAACTGTTTTTTAAATACTGATATCGCAGAAGGCTGCAGTATGCAATTGAGCCTCTAACCAATCACAGTGTTTCTGACAGGGTGACCAATCACAGCTCCAGGTGAGTTACTAGGTGTTCTGATGAATTAAACTGTTAAAGGTGAATCAGTGCATGAATGGGCAGGGCTAAGCTCCTGTAGCCAAACTAAAGAGATATATTTAAATGTTTAAAACAACACTTACAGCCTTTAAGCCTTTTAAATTCCAGAAAAGTGATGAACCTTTAATATGTTGAAAGGCATTGAAAACTGAATATGTAGCCGTAAAATCACAATACTGATTGTTGTTGCCCATATGGTGCAGCTATATATTGGAAATAAAAGAAAATGTAAAGACTGACAAAAGCTTTTCAAAACGGCTTTTACCTGAAACTCCCTGCACCTGAGGATCATGTCAAACTTAGTGAAAACTTCAGCATGTTTGCACAAAGCACTGGAATGTCTGAGTTCTAAACCAGTCCAAAGTCGCCCATTACACAAAAAATCCTTCTCGCAGTGTATGTACAGGAAAGTGTGTTCAAGTGAGGATCCCAGGAATCATTTCTAAGAAATAACCAGTAAACAGGAGAAGCAGTGATGAAGTCTAATTAGGTTGGACTATATTTAGTTCGACAGGATTCTTTACAGACGCCATTCGTCATGGTCGGCACTGTGACCCCTCAGAAACAGACGCAGCTCAAACACTGAAATGGGTAAAGGTCAAACCAACTCAACACTATTTAGCCACATTTTAAAGCAGCTTGGAAAAGATAAGCACACCGAGTTTGTTGTTAGAGTGATGGTTCAGCCAAAAATGTCCGCTTTATCCCCAGATGTAATCAGTCATCCAAGAACAAATGAAAAATAGAGAAACATTTGCTAAGATTATACTTTCATACAAAAGTCCGCTTTCTCATATCATACCTGGCATTACAGTTTGTGTTACTTTTTGTACAAAATTAAATCATTTTGTAGCAATTCATATTTTGAGCATTTTGGGATCAACCAACATTTAGGACATTATACTATAATTTCCATATACTGTAATGCTCTGTTATAAGCTATTTTTTAATTGAAAATGAAGAGTATTTGATTTTAATAACAGAGTATTAAAAACTCTTTGCCTATTTTTTTTTTTTATCAACACTTAAATTTGCATAATATCCTCCCCTATTTTTGCACCTCAACAGTGCGACTTCCATTCCCTAACTACAGGGGCAGTTAGTCTCCCTGGAGCAACTTGGTGTTAAGGGTCTCGCTCAGGAACCCAGTGGTGGTATGCTGAAGGTAGGATTCGAACCCATGATCTCTTGGTCCAGAGGTAGGTATCCTACCCACTATTTCAAACATGATGATTATTCTAATGTCCTCTGTAACACGCTTGAAGCAGAAACAGCAATAAATGAATCAGTCTGTACTTGTTACACACTCAGTAGGAGACACACGTTTTAGATTATTATCTAGCATTTCTTGTATCATTATCACAAAATCCAACAGCTTAATTGAATGTTACGTATTATCATGCAGTCCCATCATGCATCAACTTTACATTTTATATCTATCATAGAAAGAAGATTTAAGCATTTAATCATAAGTCTATAGATAACATAAGTCTATAGATTTTAATAGGATTATGAAAAACAATCTTTTGAGTGCAACTGCAAACATTTTGTTCTGTTCAGTCTCTGTGCCTTGTTTATCTAAGATAAACACAGTTGTTTTTGTCTTGGTAAACACGGTCATTGGGAATCAGTCCTCAGAGCAAAGGCTGAGGAAAGGGAACGTATGGAAAACACACACATGTCTGTGCTGGAGCTTCATCTGCAGTGATAAAGCACTCAAACTGCATGGTGTTTCCTGTTGTTGTTCAAAAACAGTTACTTAAAATAACCTTTATTTGTGCATGTTTCTAGTAAACTCCATTTGTGAGATGCTGAAAGACAGATAGAGTCGTCCCTGGTGACTGGATCAAATCTGATAAGGCCAATCAGCATAAATTACATGACAGGGCAGTCAAACTGAGGGCAGCCTTTGGTGCTTTCCCATAATCATAACTTAACCGACAGAAGGACAACAGCGGTGTATAAACAGCACAGACAGTACACGTTTGTTGTTTTAGTGCCTGTAAATCTGACGGTCCCAATGGAGATGGCACAATGAATTATCTAAATATATCTCTGTAATCTACAGATTACTCCCTAAATTTCCCGCAGTATTATAATGTGTATTTCTGGCCAAGTGGGACTTGCAAAAAACCCGATATTACCATCTAAAGCCAGAAATCACTGACCAAACAAAACTTCTGAAAAACAGGAATCTCAAAGAGTGGTCTGGAACTCTGTTGGGGTTCAAAGTGGACAAAACAAAATGATTACGTGATTATCAATATAACTGATAGTGACAGCCCTAGGTAGGATATACTGTTGCAACCTTTAGCTAATTTACATATACTACAAATCAAAAGTTTTTGCACACCACAGGGTTTTTTTTTTTTACCACATATTCATTAATTTCATAAACTGCAGGTGTTTATTTTTGTTAAGCTTTGGAAAGTTGTTGAGTAAAGAACTATGAACTAAACTATGTCAAATAAAACAAAAATAAACTTTCACTTTAATGCCCTTGCTAAGAGTTTCATTCCATTGGCTGACACTTAATAGCTTGTTAAATATTTAACACTTGTCTGCTGATGCACATTACAATTATAATAATATTAGATGTCAATAGTGATAACTAAAATTGTACTAAAATGCTTATCATACTATACACTTATTTGTTAGCAAAGAATGTTGAGTTTATTTTCAGGAATATAGAGTGAGTAACACACAAATGTAGAAAATCTCAGTATGTTCAAACTTTTGATTGGTAGTGTACTGTATATAGAAGCAAAACGTAACAATAAGTACTTACTGCTTCTTTCATTTTGTTTTATTTTTTTAAAAAGCACCTTTTGTTGCATTTCTCTGCCCGAAAGACACTATAGTTATAAATACTACTATTCTACTGCTACTTGATCACTTAATTGACTGCCTTTTAATAACATAACTAGTGCACACAGTACTTTATGTCTTTGTGGTGTATATCACATACAAAGTTATTGAAAGTTTAAAAATCTGCAGGTATGAATCATTTTAGATTACATAAATTAGATAAACTGCCTGTGGCGGTGGTAAAGAATATGTGTAAAAGGGCACTCATTTAGAAAAAATATATGCAGATGTTGATTTACATGCTTTTAATTACGCAAAGGAATCCTCTTAACCTCGTTAATGGGTTGACCTTCTCATAAAATCAAAAATAACTTAAATGTGTCCATATAAAACATAGGTGTGTGAGTGTGCGAGAGACTGACCTGCAGTTGTGTGTTCACCCAACGTGTGTGTGGTTATGTGTGTGTGCAGATGAAGGGTAACCCCAGCTGCATTCCCTTGCAAACACACACACACACACACACACACACACACTCACCCTCCTGTGGAATGTAGCACCCAGATCATAGTGCAGTTCACAGCAGCACTGCAGGCCACACACACTAGACACAGCTCAACATCATTATACACTCAGCACATACTGAGCTTTCTTCAAATATATTATTCTCTAATTCCTCAACAGTGATGCGGAGATAAAGGGATCAGTGGAACACTCGGCTGATTTCAACAACTTTCATGCATCCTACAGGACCTCTAAACCTCAGCTGTGCTGACAAATACCTGTAATTCATGAGAATTTAATTTATTTAATGTACAAGATTCACTGATTGTACTAGATTCAACAGCTTTTTAGGTTGCTTTTTAGCTTTTTAAAGTCCTCTAACTATTAGGGATAGTAAAAAAATGACTTCAGTACCACATCTATAGAATGTTATTAAATATGTCATTCTGTCAGTCTGCCACATGAGCATCAGTGAGCCAGTCAGCACACTTATTCCAAAATAATACAACTCTAAATGCATGTATACAGCACCTTTCATTGCCGTGAAGAGATTTGCATAGAAATCATGTAAACCCAATACCATGTTCTAAATTAAATTATCTAGCAGCACAATTATAAACAACATGTCAAAAGCAAGATACAAATCCCTATATCTTTTTACTTCATTGTATTTTTTTATGTCTATGGCTGAAGACTGTTTAAGGTTCCAGTAAAAAACAGTTAAGAGGAATGCGGCCATTTCTCCTGTGAAGAATTACATCTAGCACAAAGCAGAATTTTCATAAATACAATGTACATTCAGGAAACTCTGAAGATGTATAGAACACAGTTTCAGTGCCAACACCATTAGACAAGTCAACATGAATGTCTTAAAATTATAGATACAGCTAATAAAAACAATAAGCAAGTCTATGGATGGTAGTGCTAAAGATGCCATAAACTACAATCTTCACTCAGTATACCAACAAATATGACTTATTAAGATGTATAATGCATTTTTATCCAGAAAGCCATATGGCACATCTGTGAAATATGTATTGAATCACTGATGGTACTCACAGGATTAGCATAACTGGAAGCTCAAGGCAGTTTCTGTGTCAAGCAGCTCCGGTCAGTCAAGACTGACATAAGCCATCCAGAGAATAGCTCACACAGAACACATCTCACAGCCATGAGAACACACACACGCACGCACACACACACACACACAAACTCCCCCACAGGAGAGGACTGAGGGGGAGTCTAACCCAATCCCCTCCCTGAAACCACATACACACTAGTTTTTATACAGTGTCAGGATATTAGGTACAATACATGTTGTATACTTATTATACATAACAAACCACATCAACAAGTTTGTAGACTCCTGCTTTTCCAGCATTCTTCCTAAATTAAGGATATTAAAAGGAGAGTCCCTCTCCCAAAGCATTAGCAAGGTCGGGAACTGAAGTTGGATGATTAGTTCTAGCTCACAAATACCACTCCAACTCATCTCAAACGTAATGGAATTCAAGAAAGCGAATTAGTCAAGAGAATACAGTCCCACCTTCCCACAGAACAATGCTGTAAACCTTTATTCCCCTATAACCGATGGACATAATGACCTTAGCCTCATGTACAGCTGCTCCAGAACCTGTTCTATTGTTCAGTGCTTTATTACAGGGATTATACAAGAAGTGTCCTGTGTGACCAATGGGTATACTTTGAAGAATCTGAATTAATTAATTAGAAGGAATGTCTGAATACTTTTGGACAGGAAGTCTATAGACATCCTTAATAATAATGTCCCATATGGAAATACATTTGTCTGCTCCTGACATTGTGTGTTTTTCTCAAAAACAAACGCACATGGAAGATGGCAGTCTGGGAACTGAAGCTCCTCCACTGTGGGAGTGAGGATCAACCACAGGAGCCAACACTGAGATAGTCTCACACACACACACACACACACACACACACACACACACACACACACAACCAGTGTTGAGTGTGTATTGTGTATTTTTGGCATCAGGATCTCAAGGATAACTGATTAAAGAGAGATATTAGTATTTCACTCAGAGAATGTATATTCCAACTCTCTCTCTCACCCTCTCTCTTTCTCTCTCACACACACACACACACACAGACAAACACACACATACACACACACACACACACAGAAACCTTAGCCTTTTTTGGAGACTAGTTGAATCACCATTTAATCAGAGCCTACAAGTTCCTGAAAGCAGAGCTGGGCTGCTCTGGTTTATCTTTAACGCGACTTCCAGTGTTTAACGCAACTCTTATTTTCATCTGCCATTCACTGTTTCAAAGACTTAACTATGGCTATTCAGTGCAATACTATAGTCACACCACTATAGTCACACCACAAGACTAATTTAACCTGAATGTGTACTGTCTTGTTCCAGATTCTGAGGGGTGGCTGGTTGGGAGATAAATTTAGGTAGTGTCTGGAAAGTTTGCCTCCTGATCGAGTTTCTGAGCAGTCAGAGTGTATAAAAGACTTTTGATTTTTCTAACCATATAGATCTCAATCCCACTGGATTCCCTCAACAGCCAATGAAAAGTGAATGTGGAAAGTTAATACAGTTAGTAAATTTTAAAAATTGGTATTCATGTGCGTACTAAAGGTTTTAAATAATTGAGTTTGAAGGTGGGGGTGCGAGGGTGTTACAGTCAAGTGCCTGTGCATAAAGTTACAACACACTGATTAAGCCTCACTTCCATGACAAATGTGTTTAAAACACTCCTGCTTAAAAAAATTGGCAAAACGTATACAGAAAGTCTAAAACACCCAGTCTTTTAAAAACATTTTAGGACTTGTAGTCTATCAAGCTAATGGTGATTACGGCCTTCAAAGCACCTAATTCAGCCAAAAATCAAATGTATCACTTATCATGGAATTATCATGGATTCAATCAATTTCTAAAAAAATTTGATGTCTTCTCTACAAGGCTGATGTAGCTGACAAGTAATATTCAAATATTGCATCCCATAAAATGGACAAAAGTACAGACAAAATTCAGGCAGTTATCTGAGATAACTTAACAGCTCAATATTGTAATTCCCTTTAGACAGTCAAAAGTGTGGGTACACTAAGTTTCACTGTTTAATTATCACCATAATCACGTATCTGCCTATTCAGCAGTTTAGCCCCACCCATTTGCGCTAAAAGTTGTAATAGTCAGGAGTTTTGGCCCACACTGAGATTTTTCAATATTCAATATTCTTTGCAAACAATTTAATGTACAGTACGTTCATTAAAATTAATGAAAAATTATGCTGTGTAGATATCACGTTTTTCTTTGCAAAACTGCAAAATTGTTTGTTCTTCAATCCACAACTGACATTGACACAATTGATGTATGTGTGTGTGTGTGTATGTGTGTGTGTGTGTGTGATATTTTAGGGGAGTTTTCCTCCTCTGTCCACCTGTTGTGTCCTCTACCCCCTGGAGAGTGTGTGTCTCAGACTATAGAGCTGGGAACACACAGAACCTTGTCTTCTCTCGGACATGCGTAACTACAGGTGGCTGGGACGGGGCAGCTCCTATTCCAGTAGCTCAGTACAAACACTCATCCACACATATCAGCTGACTGATCTGTGTGAGGAGCAAGCTGCTGACCAAATGGTAAAGGGAAACTACTTTCTAACATATTGGGGGCACAAGCATCAAAATAATTATGTCTTTCTTTTGCTCTTAAGCGGTTGATTTTTTTTTTTTTAATTAAGACTTATTAACATCTAGTAACAAGAGCAAGAAGCTGAAGAGTGGGTGCACATACAGACTTCATGGGTTAAAAACTCAGAAGAGGCAACTTAAACAGAACAAGGGACCAAGGAAGGCAAATGTTCACAAGAGGATGCATTATAACATGGGTGGGATGAGGAGAATTTGTGATAAATTACTCTATGTGAGGTGACCCCACCAAATTAGCTGCCAACGCTTGGCAGACAGACAACCAGCAGCCCCTGGACCTTCTCCAGCTTCAAATCCAGCTGCCATTTTCCCTTATTGATATTAAGGGATGTGGTGAATGATAAGGGAGAATCCACGGTTTATTTACACAAAGCATTCAGACTGCTCAAAGATGGTTGAGTTTGGATCAGAAATCCTCTGAGCTCCAGGAAAGCCTACCAAACCACAAAGCTATTAGCTTGTTCACCAAAGCGGACGCTACAGAGAACAAACGATAAACGTCCAGACAAAACAACTCAAGCTGAGGCCTGTATGACAGGCTCTCATTCCTCGACCAGACTGACCAAAGAAATATCTCAGGCTACAATTATACTGGTTATTTCCCACAGATTGACAAAGAAACAGCCTAAACACTGTGTAGAAGAGCTGGAATATTTCCTGATTAAAATGATACAAACTAAAAAGATGTGAATAACATCAACATTAAGCTGAAGAGGAATTAAACTGTCATTCCAATCAACAGAACAATGTTCATACAATAATAAAGGATGAGCGTTTATGTGTGATCAAGAAAGAGATTACACACAGAAAGTAAACTAAATACAATCCTGTAAAAATGTAATATATTAATATATTTCAATATATTTGATTTGTTTTGTAATAAGGTTTAAGTCCAGCAACAAATAAATAAAAAACAGATGACCATTAATTCAAACCTGTACTTTTTGATCTTCATTCTTTGTCATTCATTTGATCAGACTTTCATTCCTCATGTTCTGCAGCTTTTGTGATCATTTTAGAATCATCCACAGCTTTGGTCTTCATCCCGGACATATCTTAATCATTTTTGTGACTTCCTACTAAGGATTTAAAAGCTGTAGGCTTACACTAACATGGACAGATTACCATTTACTTTTAGACATCATGATCATTATTATAATTTTAGTAGCAATAGTAGTAGTTATTGTTGCAGGATCTATTGTATTATACATCAAAAACAGTTAATTAAAAACACTGATTTCAAATTTGAAACTATACTGTCCATGAAAAACATCAGATATCTCTAAAAATCATAAACTAGAGTAAAAATTCCTATCAGCGTTTCAAAGCTCACCCTCCTGTAGGACTGACAGGAGGAATTTTGTCTACGTCAATTCACCAAGCTCAAACTAGACTACAGACTGTCCATAGAAACCTAGGCACTCACCGTATGCTCCTCTACTTCTTCAGCTCAGTCTCAATCAACAGAGAGAGAGATACTGGGCCCAGTAGTGTCTAGTGACCACAGTCCAACTACAGTCCAACAGAGTGGCTAAGCTGCGGTCAATGGCCAGTCATATCCTGGCAGTGTCAAATCTGACCCAGACTGAGTGTTATTCCCAGACCAAAAGAAACCAAAGGCCCTGAGGCACTGAGACTCCTTAGCACAGAGAGACACTCCCAGTTTATCTACAGATCCCATCTGCTCTTCTGTGAAAGCCCCTGTGATGGAAAGGGGTGTAGTAACAGGGGAGACAGTGTCCACCCCTGTTATTACTGCTCTAATGCTATCACTGACAAATATGGACAGGGGTCCAACTGAGGAAACCTGGAGAGAGACAGGGCTCTACTGAGTACTCAAATACTTACCTCTGGCCAGTCAGTTTAAGAAGTTCCCACACTAAGGCTATCAAGTGTACTGAAATGTAAGCTAACCTTTTAAAATACTCCTCTGAAACTATGAAAATAATAGCTTCAGTTAAAAAGAGTTAAAAAAAACATGTCAGGTGGCTTCTCAAGTGAAGCCTTTCTGTGAGATGGTCTTTCCTAACTTTGGTACAGTATGCAGCTGTAGGAGGACCACCATGACCTTCCCGCCAGGTGTTTGTGGTTCTTTTGTCACAAGGATTACAGGAAAAACAGTGCAAATGGCTCCAGGTGTGCATTCCTCTTGGGGAGAGAGACTGATAGTGAGAGTTTGCCTTGCGTACCAGTGAAAAACCCAGCAAAAAACATCCTCAAGCAACCATGGTGGTCTGCAGGCTTTTGCATGAGGGCAATTTAGTGCCTGAAACACATGCATGTTTTGCAGTATTTTATATATATATATATATATATATAAAAAATACTGATTAACCGCGTTGTTGTGATGTGGTAAAAAAAAAAGCCTAAAAATGCCTATTTTTATAGTGTAGACCCTAAATATGCCCCCAAATATGTTCCTAAAACACTTTAATTTCATTTTAAACTCAGCTTAATACATTACCCTGAAAGAAAATGTAAAGGTAAACCCGTATCCGTACTGTAGTTTACACTGAACTCCCACAGTGCTAGAATGTAAAATATCGATATTACCCCTGTATAGACTGTACTGTAATTCATGCACACGCATTTTCTTTGCTATGCGCTGTCATTTTCTTTGGTATAAGCAGATAAATACAGTAATAAATTAATTTAATTTACAGTAATAAAAATACAGGGCTTCAAAAAGAACAAAACGAGAACACTCAAGACACTCCACAGGGAAAATTCTGGATTGCAGCTGCGTCAAAGGGCAGCAGCCAATCAGCAGCGCGAAGAAATAAATAGCGTTCTTGGATTGACTACTTTTAAACCTCCCACCACTGAGTACAGCGGTATTTCACCATCCCAAGATGCGCTTTCTTTGTGTTCTCTGGACAGTGCCAAAAATGTATAGTTATTTTTTATATTTTTTATTATGTTACAAAATTAGTCAATTATATTTTTTCTAAATAATTTAGCACTAAAATGCATGAAAAATGATACATTCCCACGAAAAAAGCTGTGACATCCGGTTTATTTTTATTTTTTATATGATGAACACAAGGTTCAAGTACGTCTGAAAATATTTTGTTGCAAATATTTTTGTTTAACCTTTAAGGGCAATGCAAAACACTGATTTCTTCTTTTATTATTCTTTTATTTATGCTATGTCTCATCTCTAGCAGTTTATCAATGTGTACAGCATTCTGAATGTGGGCACATGCAAGAGCTGCACAATATATTGTCTGCTTATTGCAACTGATATTGCAAAAGGCTGCAATATGCAAATGAGCCTCTAACCAATCATAGTGTTTCTGACAGGGTGACCAATCACAACTCCAGGAGAGTTACTGGGTGCTCTGATGAATCAAGATTTTCGTGTAATCAAACAAAAGTCTAATTTTTAACCATTAAAGATCTTGGAGAACTGATGCATGAATGGGTGGGCCTAAACTCCTATAGCCTGAATAATGAGATATATGTAAATGTTTTGTTTTTGTGGTATCACAAAACTATGTTTTTGTAGTTTATTGGCCTTATGTTTACTGAATGGATGGAAGGAGTAAAAGTACCATTTGAGACAATATTTACAGATTTTAAGCCTTTTTAACTCCAGAAAAGTGATGAAATGGCCCTTTATCATATTGAAAAGCATCACAATCGCAATGTGTATCATTAAAATTGCAATACTGATTTGCTGCCCATATAATGCTGCCCTAGCACATGCGCACATTGCATCCAACATCAAAGGCAGGAGAAAAGCTCTTTTATACAGTGATAGAAAACACTACAGCACACAGAAAGCTGCAGTTCCACATGCTGATTCATTTTACTATGAACACGCTGATTCATTTCACTATCAACATGGACATGCCCACAGCCTACTCTGCATATTGCCCCTCAACTGTTAGGTAAAGAGCAATGGAGGCCACAGCAAGAGCTTTGTGAACATACTGAGGCTGACATATGAAACAGCATTCAGGAACGTCATTTGCTCACTGACATAAAGGCTAGAACAGTAAAAGAGAGCTAATAGCAGGTCTACCATATCCACCTGGACATGGCCAGCTCTTTCATCTGTGCAGGAAAGCTTAAAAAATTACAGGCTAGCAACGCAATAATTTATACTGCACAAACTGCCAAGGGCTTGTACACATTTACCCTGGCCAGGCTGCGGAAGAGGGAGGGAAGGGATGGTACTTTTTCAAGTGGTTAGAGTAGATTCTGGAGACGCTGCTAGTTTCAGAGGAGGTGGTACAAGCCTCTGGCAACAGAGTTACAAAAAATATAAGGCCATGTGTAAAACAGAAGACACTCATTAAGAGTCGTTTAAGAAATAGTTTGCAGAAACATTTATTAATTTGACACTTTACTCTAAATGTAGTCAGAAAAGCTATGTTTGGTGTCTTAAGTTTACAAGTAATAAAACGAGTAATGAAACATTAGCCCACCATTAACATGCTGCTAACTGCGTGCCTAAATCAGATTACAGGATTAAACTACCAGTCAAGTTTTTACACACCACAGGTTTTCACCATATATTTCATAAACTGCAGTTTTTTATTCTTGCTAAACATCAGAAAGTTGCTGAGTGAATAAAAAAAATGTCCAAAAAATTTGTTTCCTTTAGAACATGGAAGGAATATGTAACAGTGCATGTCTGACATCCTGTTGTGTGGTGATGCAGAGTGAAATTGAACACATTAGTTAACTGTTGCATCCCATTTGCTGTCATTTGATGGCTCATCACTTGTCTGGTGATCCACATATTTTAGTTCTTTTATAGGTCAGTATGAGCAATAAAAATAATGACTTTTCTGGCTAAAGGTACTCAAATGGTGAACATACTGTGCATTTACTTGCTATCAAAGAATACTGGGTGTATTTCTGATCAATTTTAAGTGAGCAACATGCAAATGTACAAAATATCAGTGTGTGCCAAAACTTTAAATGGTAGTGTATGTGTCTTCTAACACTGTATGACACATTCATATCTATAAACATTGACATGGATATATGAAACAGAGCTAAAAACAGTAGTAGATGTCATCATCATTCCTGAATGTCCTCAATGTTTTTATATTTTTGTCCACACTACTGTCTAAAAGTACCCTTTGATAAAATCTAGAAAAAGTCTAAAAATCTTTGCTTTGCTGGGTGACTAAATCAACTGCTCAGAAACCTTGTGTATGTAGTAAGTGGCAGGACTTTTATTTTTAAATGAAGACTGACGAAACGGCACCTGTGGGGACTGAGATGCAGTTGGGTTTTACGTCACGTCCAGTAAAACCACTGACGCACAGTCACCAGGGCACTTCTATCTCAACATAAAGGCAACAGTTAGTAAAATCATATCTGTATACATTAAAGAGAGAGAGAGAGAGAGAGAGAGACAGAGAGCGAGAGAGGGTGAGGTTCTTCCTGTTTCCAATGAGCTAATTATACATTTCTCCAGAGGATGGGACACTCAGGACACTGAGATGGACAGTGCTATGTCAGTTTTCATAATCAGAAAAATCTGAAATTTATTAATCTCTTCTGTTTTTTTTTACTCTAAATCTCTTTATACAGTGATGTTAAATGATGTACAGGAAAGGTGGTTGGTAACAGGTCTCTTAATCTAAAGCAACTCCACTATGCTTTGACTCTCATAGAGAACTAGGCCCTTTTATGTATATTTGAATCCTTCTTACCTTTGCCAAAGGCAACAGCTACTCCTCCTGGAAGAACCTGAAAACATGAACATTACAGAAGATATACATAATGTTGTATGACTTTATAGATTACAATAGTAAATCTATAAAGTCATACAGCTGTTTAGATAGCACTATCAAGAAAGTATGTATGCTTTTAATTTTAGAATCAGTAAATGTAATAAATGTGCCTACACAGGCTTTGGTTGTAAAAGTGGAAAAAATATTTCACAATGGCACATTGTCTTTGGATATCATTGGTTTTCATATTCAGTGTTGAAAGTGAGAGACAGTGGGCAAGAACTTAACCTTGACCACTCGAGGCCCCTGCAGCACGGAGGTCAGCGGTCTTGCGTAAACAAGGCTGTTCTGTAGCTTTATCTGTGTAATGAGCTTTTCCTGTTTAGTGGTGTGTTGGACTGAGACGGATTCCTGCACTTATGAGGCCTTTCAAATTCCGTCTGCTGCCTAATCTCCACCATGACAATGTAAATTCTTCCACCGTCGCAGGATGAACCTCACAAGAGAACATTTTGGAGGTTTTCATTCCGATGACAAGAGCAGATCATCATGCACTCATTAGATGCTTTATTAGGCCCACTTGTCTTGTTGATACAAGTTGTAGGTCTACCAGAGTTTACTGTTTACTTCTTTCATGATCAATTTGTTATCCGTTCTCTAGTCCTTCATCAGTGATCAGATTCAGACCACAGCAGCACTGCTGGATGGATATTTTCGACTGGGGACTGCAGTGCCATGACACCACTGTGACCAATATACCAGTACCCCCTACACATAGACACACAGACACAGACACAGACACAGACACACACACACTCTCATGTTGGTATTACTCCACCACTCAAACGATATAGACATTCATCAAGGTCGTATTCTGTGTTCATATGTTAATGCATTAATTTCCATGGCCTGGTCATGTACTACAGCAAAATTGGTTGTTTGACATAATCGCTAAAACACATTGTTTAAGTGAGGTTATTTTATTTGCATGTTCTGTTAAATCTGAAATGTATTTGTTCTACTTACACTATATAACACTATTCATTAAATGAATTTGGAGCAAATATTTTCAGTTTCAGTTTTTTCATTTTTCTAAAAGTTGGTATTGATACCAGGGATGACACATGTGCAAAACAATTACTTTGATATTATACATGGCTTTCGTGTTATAAGCATTTGGTAGTGAATTTCACTTTTTTCTAAATTTCTGCATAATTAGATAAGTCAAAAAGTAATTAAGAGCTTGGTGTGAAATTCTCTGTTCAACAAAAACATTCAGAATTGTTCACAGTGGTGTTCAACAGAGCCAGACATCTGAAGAGTTTAATGCCCCTGAAAACACCCTCACAAATAGATCAAATGCTACTGAATACACTGCCTGATTGAGGTGTGAATCTTCACTTGTCTCACGATTCAATTCAAGGGTTAAAATTCAATTACAAAACAATTCTTGATGCATCACAATCCATCTTGACCTCCTTTTTTTAATTCCTCATACTTGTTGGCTTGGCAGGTCAGCAAGTTTTGCTAAGCTCTTTGCTGTATATATTTTCATAAAAGCCTTCCCAGTCATCTGCTTTTAAAATTATGATGTGTGTTTTTAATTTTGGGAAGCAGAATATGTTGCTCATCCTATGCCATCCGGGAGGAGATCGGGGGGAAGAGTGTAATTTATATTTAGCCAACTTTATTTTGAATCAGAACAGTTACCTGGCATGTATGGGGTTTAATTTAAAATTCTAATGATTTTTAAAAATTATTTATTTTTCTTTTTGTAAATCAATACAGAATCGTTCACTTTTGCATCACAATGCTTAAAAATTTTCCACAGCCCTACTGCCTGATGCCTGAGACGTGCAGCGATACATGCAGGGCGTCGTGAGGCAAAACAGTCCTCAAGGAAAACTGGTTTGCCGTTATTTTACCATCATCAAAGTCCATATAAACACTCGAAGACACGTGGAGCTTGGTGTGTTTGGACATTAGATAAAACTACTCTGTTGGCCCTGGACATATGATTTCTGTCCACTGTAAAGAAAGCTGGTAGGCCTATGTTTCTCTGTTATGACCTATTTCACATTAAACCACTCTGAAAGACTTCCTTTACATTCCAGTGATTGAATTATGAAGAGATTGTGATATACTGTAATTATTCATATTTAATCATTGAGCAAAGACAGCAAAACACTGTTCTAAGAGATGTTGCTTTGTGTGCTAGAATGCAGATTTGTTTAAAATTCAGTTATTTCTGGCTCTGGCACATGATGAATCAGACAAGGATCATATCTTTATTTGTTATTTATGTTATTTGGCTGTAATGGACGCATCAAGGACAAAATCGAAATTGTCCACTTAAATTCTAGTGGTCTCTCTCTATGCAAATGATCTTGGTTTTATTTGTCCAGATTTTAAGTCATCTCTACCTGCTATTTTTGTTTTTTAAAAGCTGTAAATGAACTGGTATATTCAGCAGGGAACAAGGATGCTCTATTTTGAGGGATTTGTTTTTGCATATCAGTAATATTTGGCTATCTATTATTATCTCATTTTATATGGACATCAAAGAAGCATTATAATTTATGCACAATGACCACATGCACTGTGGAGGCAAAATGCTACGATGTTCAGTTTAAATAAAACGTTTAATACACGTGTAATAGTGTCTGATGTTTTCACAATCTTTTTCCAACCAAACATAATGTTAAATATGGTATTATGGAAATGATGGGTTCAGTTTAATTACACTGGATAATTTAAAAGACATATGTGCACACATACACTACATGGACGAAGGTATTGGGACGCCTGACCATTACACCAACAGGAACTTTAATGACACTGTATTCAAATACATAGACTTTAATATGGAGTTCGTCCCACCTTTGCAGCTATAACAGCTCCTTGGAAGGCTTTCCACAAGATTTTGGAGTTTCTGTGGGAATTTGTGCCCGTTATTTCTGTAGAGCATTTATAAGGTCAGGGAAGGCCTGGCTCGCAATCTCCGTTCCGGTTAATTCTGTGCGGGCCAGTCAAGTACGACCATAATGAACTCATACAGCCATGTCTTTATGGACCTTGCTTTGTGCATTGCTGCACTTTCATGCTGGAATAGAAAAGGGCCTTGCCCAAACTCTGTCTACAAAGTTGGAAGCATGTCCAAAATGTATTGGTGTGCTGAAGCATTAAGACTGCCCTTCACTGGAAGTAAGGTAAATATCTCAAACCCTGAAATACAGGCGTGTCCCTATAATTTTGTCCATATACTGTAAGAAGCAGAAAACAAAGAGCCGTTTCGGAGACAAATTATCCGGAACCTCCAAAATAACCTGAATTCCCATCTCTGGTTCACCTGTCTTTGCTGCACTAGACACAAGCTTCAGCTAACATGTAAACGTAGCTCTAACTCGGTCAAAGCAGCAGTTTGACACGTTCAACATGAATAACCAGCTAATTTTGGGAGACATGATCCGGGACCCCAAAAATAACCTGAATTCCCATCACTGGTTCACCTGTCTCTGCTGCACTAGACACAAGCTTCAGCTAACATGTTAACTTAGCTCTAACTCTTTCAAAGCAGCAGTTTGACACGTTCAAGATGAATAACCAGCTAACTTACCACTCAGAATGTGAGACCTGCTCGATATCATCTCACTCTTCCTCAAAACACCTAACGTAAAGAGAAATAACATCTGTTATCCTCAAGTCTTTAGTGAGCTAGCCTTAGCTACCATGACAGACTAAACCGACAAGGAGTTACTATAAAAAGTTTAATATGCAATTTACTTGGTTAGGTCACATTATTATGAAGCTGTTAATGATTATAATAAAAAAAATACTACTAATAATGTCTTATTACAAGAATGAAGCTATCTCCCTCACCTTCGTTGGCCCAAAGTGAAAGAAGGATCTAGAAAGAGGACCGTTAGGTTTCCGCCTCTGTTTCAAATTTTCAAAAGTGGCGCGAAGAACGCCTCTGTTTACAGTGTGAGTGTTTTCTATTCATAGTAAAATATTCTGCATTTTAAAAATGCACCAACAGGGACTTTAATTATATTGCATTCAAATCTATAGACTTTAATATGAAGTTGGTCCCCTTTTGCAGCTATAACAACTTCCACTCTTCTTGGAAGGTTTTTCCACAAGATTTTGTGGGAATGAGTGGCCATTTATTCTGTAGAGCATTTATGCGGCCAGACACTGATGTTGGCCAAAAAGGCCTGGCTTGCAGTGTCCATTCCAGTTCATCCCAAAGCTTTTGGCTGTTGTTGAGGTCAGGACTCTGTGTGGGCCAGTCAAGTTCTTCCACACTGAACTCATCCAGCCACATCTTTATGGAGCTTGCTTTGTGCACTGGGTCACGGTCATGCTGGGATAGAAAAGGTTCTTCCACAAACTGTGTCCACAAAGTTGGAAGCATAGCATTGTCCAAAATGTCTTGGTATGTTGAAGCAATGCTAATACATTAAGCACCAGCCCAAAGTCTGGAAAATGGCAAAATTTTAAATTGCTGCCCATGTTTATGGGTCAGGTAATGGCAGTTATGTTCTGTTATGTCCCAAAGGCAGAGGGAATTTTTTTGAATATTATAAAACTACATATTGCAGCATAATGCCCTCAATGTGATTGACAACAACAAAAACAAATGTGTGTAAAATGTTCATGTTTTATTGAACAGCTAAAACAGCCCCAAAGAACACTAATGTGTATTAACTAACACTGATGTGTATAAAGTACAAAACACAAACACATCGTCATGTTCATTTTGTCCTCATTAAATTATTCAAAAGTAATTTAATATGGAGGAAAAATCATATCAGTTATTTATATAGAGATATTAAACATTGGCTGCGTCCAAATATTTGGGTCACTGATTTCAATCAATCAATCAATCTGTATGGCTTCAATGTGTTTATATGAGTACGATTCGTCATTTTCCACAAAACCTTGGTAGGAACCCATTCGTTTTGGACTCACTCAAGAGCACCCTCTAGTATCTGGCTAAATCAGAAGACACTTTAAATATACATACAAAAAGTTAAGTCTTGTAATTCATTTCCCCACTAAACAAAAAAAAAAGGCTAGCATAACTGCAGCCAGAAGTACAGAGAAAGAAAGGGATTGATCTGTGAACTCAATGCCCTTCATTTCACTCTCTATCCTTCTCTCTCTCTCTCTCTCTCTCTCTCTCTCTCTCTCTCTCTCTCTCTCTCTCTCTCTCTCCTCTAC